>PVHX01016223.1:0-43874 GCA_004024805.1 Geosciurus inauris
TTCTGAAAAATGGCTTCTGCCTCATCATGGGTGGACTTTCCTGATGCTGCCCACTGCATCCTTAGGTACAGACTGCCCATTTGTCTCCAGAGCTTGACTACAGTCCTCTCCCTGCCACAAGCCAGGCTTAGCTTAGCTGCCTTAACAAGTCCTCTCTGTGGTGCTCTTGTCTTCTTGCAGTTGCCAAGTTTAGTGGGCATTTCAGAGCAGCTTATTAAGGAACAACGGCAACAACTGTTTAACAGTGCCAGGGAATTCATTTGACACACATCAATTAAGAGTAAATCTTTATTCTTCATTATAAGCAAATCCCCAGATTGCAATTTAGATGCCCATTTAGGGGGCATTATTGAATTAAACTTTACCTATAGCAGGTAATTTCTTTTAAAAGTTGGAAGCAGTTGTGTGATAAACATCAACAATTGCTTTACATATTTACCCTTTTGCTCAGCCCTAGGGATAGAACCCAGGGCCTTGAATGTGCTAGGCAAGCACTCTACGCCCCGGCCACACCCCAGCCCACACTGGCCCTGGCTAACCTCTGCTATGTTCTTTCTTGCTCCTGTGTCTTGGCAGACTCTGTGTCCTACTCCTTGTCCATGGGGCCAGCTTCAACAGATCTCTCATGTCTGATTTCAAGTGATATCTCGCCTAGGACGCCTCTGACTCCTCCAGGCTTCCACAGTTCCCTTACTTATTGTCACCATCTAGTTTCTCGTAATTATTTTAAGTCCTGCTCTCCATCAGAGGACAGATTGAAGACAGGCACATCGTTTTCATCTTTGTATTGCAAACATCTACCACAGCGTCTGACACAGAAGTCATTTAGTCGTTGAGTGAATGAAGCAAAGGCATTTAAATGCAGGCAGACAGATGGAACTCAACCAGTCCTCCAGACTAGCTGGAGACTTTAGTGGGAAAATATGCAAAACTGAAGTATTAGAATGAGTCAAAATATTTTCCTTAGGATGCAGAGGAAAAGAAAAACACTGGCCTAGGTCCTAAGTAATGGAAAGGAGCTGGCAGAGAAAAATTGGAGTCCTGTGTGAAGATTGTATCGTAATTCAGTTTAACATTCTAGCAAGATTTGGGGAATCTAAAACAGGCATCATGTGGTTACTCAATTTGGGGAAAATAACGATAATAAATGGGCACTAGAGAAACTGGAAAGGAGTTATTAAAAGCTTTTCATTATCCCCACATTACTATTTAAAATCACTTTATGGTATACTCAGAAAAAAATATATAGCTTATATCATAAGCCACTGGAACAAAATCCTTGTTGACCTTCTTGTCCAGGGGCAGGGCTGTCTAAAATGTTTCTTGGTCAAGGAGGCCAGGAAAACAGCACATGGAGGTCACAACACAATGGTTACCTCCTCTCAGTAGCCTTTCCCACTAGCTTCTCTATGTCCTTTGCCCTGAAGAGTGAGGTTTTGCTAGTGACCACAGTGCTTTTAACCAGAAAAAAAAGAAAGCTTTTGAACCTTTCTAGAAACCAGAGAGTGTGCGTGCTGATGAATGGAAAGTGTGTTGGTAGAGGGTTGTTGTCGGCATCTTTTTTTTTTTTAATATTTTTTTTTTAATTGTAGATGGACACAATGTCTTTATTTTATTGCTTTGTATGTGGTGCTGAGGATGGAACCCAGGGCCTCACGCATGCGAGGCAAGCGCTCTACCACTGAGCTACAGTCCCAGCCCCTGTTGTCGGCATCTTTAGGGACCCATGGTTGAGTTAATTTTGGTAGACTGACAGTGGGTATGTGGGGGTGAAGGTCATGGCCAGGAGGAGTCAAGAGGAACTCACCTCTGGCTACTCATCACTTTGAGGATCAGTAGCCAGATAGATGGTGTAAATAAAAAGTTAAGAGTATAACTATCAGGTGTTAGTCTAGATCCGTTTTTATCAAGATAGTCTCTGTAAAGTAGAAATACTCATGAAACAACCTGTGGTTACATAATACTGAGAAATGCTACCACTCCTTCTTGGAATTTCACCCAGAATTTGCTTATTAGAGGCTCTTGAAAGATCTACAGCAAAGCAAACTGTTAATATTTTCAGCTTTGCAGGCCCTAGGGTCTCTGTCCTAAGACTCAGCTCTGCTGGCACAGCAGCCATAGACAACACACACATGAGCGGCCCGGGCTGCCCCGGGAAACTTCGTTCATAGAAACAGGCGATGGGCTGACATGGTCCACTGGTGAGCTTGCTGGCCCCTGGTCTAGAGCATGAGTCCCACCAAAGCATTTCCTTCTGTTGTCTCTTGGGTAATAATGCACAAATGCCCTCCCCCAAAGATGTGAGGTTAGAAGGTTTTTCTTTGAGAAGAAACTAAATCCATCTGGAAGGATAGTCGGAAGGACTAAATCCATTGTGAATCAACATCAGAAAAAGAAGAGTCACCCGGTAGGGGACACTGGTAATTCCAGGTCCAGGTCACCTGGGAAAGGGGCCTGTGGGCATGGGTACTCACAGCTCTCCAGCTGCAGCTTGCATGTCTGTGTGTCCATGGGGTACTTCGACAGGTCCATGTTGCATGCCACTGTGGTCGTGATTCTAAGAAAAGAAAAAAGGGGTTCAGGAAGAGTGCTCCGAGGACTTCACCTTGGACTTCTGCAGGGAACATGTAGCTTGAAGTCACATCCAAAGCATTTTTGAGGTTTCCTGTGCTCTTTGTATGTTCAACAGCACCCCTGAGATGTAGAGAAAGCTGGGTCCAGAGTGGGGGGAGTTGGAAGGCTAGCATCTGAGAGACCAGTTAGCCAGCCCATCACAGAGCAGACTCCTTGCTGGCTGGTTTAAGGTGCTCTTCCTTTCAATGTGATCTACCCGTGCAAGGCTGTGACAGTGATCACAGGGCTTGCTCAGGCTCACGTAGCTGTGAGTGGCAGAGTTGAAACTGGAGCTCTGCTCTCCTGGCTTCCTGATGGGATCCGGATGCAGAGAAGGTGGAGGGTACCGGGCACAGTGGCTCTTGGGGCTCAACACCAGGGATGGTCAGCTCAATGTCAGAGAAGCCCTCATGGTGGAGATTTCAATCCACGGGACTTTTGTTCAAAAGTCGTGTATTTTCACTAGGCTTCCTTATTTATTAAGCACATTGAGAGGTGCTCTAGGAAGTAGAGGTGACCACAGCACAGTGCCTACTTTGAGGAGTTCATGTTCCCTTAAAGGGAGACAGAGTAGCAACCACCATTCACCTGGTGCTTGCTGAGTTCTCTGTGTGCGTTCAGACCTTTGAACAGCTCTGTGAGGTAGGAAACACTATTATTCTCATATTGATCCTAAGGAACTGGAGGCTCAGAGGGTTAAGCAACTTGCTTGCAACCACAGAGCTGCCCAGGACAGAGAAGAGATTGTACCCAAGTCTGTCTGACTCTAGTGCCAGGCTACCAACCATTACCCATTGCTCATGATCCTTACCCCAAATGAATTGTGCTGCTATAATGCAGACAGATGCACATGCATGCACACGTGTGCTCACAGACATGCACACGTGTGCTGTGAGAACACAGGGAAGGGGGACATTAGTGTTGATTGGAGTTGGGGTCAAGGGAGAGGTCTAGTTTCTTGAAAGAGGAGTTGGGGTTTAGACTGGTCTTTGCAAAATTCAGTGTTGCTGAGGTGTGTGAAGAAATCCCTGTTATTGGTTAGTTCAGTCTTTGCTTTTTAACTTCAGACTTTTACTCAGTATTAAAGATCAGTCTCATCCATATTTGGTCCTGGCCTCCACCCCAAGGCCTCTGGGAGCCTAGCGTGCATGATCCTTGTACCTCGTTTGCACAAGATAAGCCCTCACTATGGTGCCTCATGCAGCATGTAGAGACCCCCTTTCCTGTTCTAGTCCTCAGGGTTCCAGGAGTGATTGGGTGGAAGGAATGTTAGGCCTCAGGGAGTTGGAAGTGGGTATTGAGAGCCCAGGTAATGCAGGCGGCAGAGGCTTGGGGCACTGAGCCTTGATTCTGTGCAAATATGACTCAGACTAGCAGAGCTGCCTTCTGGAGCCGCCCTGCTCCACCAAGTCCCATGGAGGCTCCCATGCACCCCTCTGCTCTTGTCATTGCTTGTCACACTTTAAGACTCAGTCCAGAATCTTGTGAGAGCCTCACCTAACATCACCCCCAAACCACTAACCTTCTCCCTGCCTTGGGCCCCAGCATTTGGGAATGCCTCTGTTTACTGGCCTGTGTCCTTGAAGACAGGCCATGTCCTATTCAGCTTTGCATCCTCGGCATCCAGCACAGGGCTTGGCACAGAGCAGGTGCTCTGTAGATGCTGTGGAGCCAGGGTGGATGAGAGAGGGCCCACCTGGTATGGGGACAAGGTCTAGGAGGGCAGGAGCATGGTCAGAACTGCCTAAGAGCATCTGTGTCCCCTTCCAGCTGCTTCCCCTCCCAGCCCAGGCGCTGGCTCACCTGAGCGCATACAGGACTGTGCCATTGGAGAAGAGGCGGATGAGTCTGTTTCCCACAGTGACTTCATGGAGGAAGGACTTCTTGGACTCCACAATGTAGGTGTCTGGCACCCAGAGGAACTCCACGAGGCGGGCGTCCAGAGTGAAGCTCTTGTTGCCTTCAAACACCAGCCGCTGGTCCGTCCAGCGCTGTCGGAGGTAGATGGTGGCCGTGTAGTCCTGAGGGGGAGGCAGAGCATGGAGATGGGTGAGTGAACAAGGAGAACCCTCCAGAAGCAGAAGACGAGGGTCATGTGTCACCCTCCCACCTCCACTTAGAGCAGGTGCACAGAGCTGGGTGGAGGACATTGTGCGTCGCCTGCAACTATGAGAGGAGACTATGCTATTAATTCTAGATGACGAGTCTCCTGCTGAGAGAGAGTCCCCGTCCAATGCCTTAACCTTCCTGGCCTGAAAGCTCACATTTCCGGAGATCAAATGATTAAGGATTTTGGTGGGAAAAGTGCCTAGGTTGTCTGGGATCGACCCAGGATGCCCAGTGCCCTCTTAGCAAACTTCCTTCAGTGTGACCCAGTCCTTTAGGTGATCTCTTAGGTGACAGGACCCGTGACGGTGATCATTAGACTGTGGCTTCCCTCTCTCCCCGTCTCTGAAGCGCGTGTGATATCCAGGCTTTCCACGGCATTTTCATTCTTTTTCCTATTTTTTTATTCCTCACTAAATGCACCTTCTTTATTCACTGGTTTCTCCCCTCCTGGCCTTTGAATCTGTGATACTCAGAAACCCTATTCTCCCAATTTCCCGCTATTCTGAATCTGGGTCTAAGTCTCCAGCATCTGCCATTCCAAGTGGAGGAGGGCGGTGCTTCTTCCTCTCCTGTCTTGAAGTAGCTGGAAAGCACATCCCCAGGAAGCTGAGGACCCCTGGGTGAAATGCAGAGGAACGGCGCTTACCATGTTACTCTCAGAAATACTGGAGATGCTTGCGATGTCCAGAGTCAGTGCTATCTGAACTGGTTCTCCTAAGAATGATGAAAAATCCAGAAAAACTCAGTAGAAACACACAATACGTTCTTCTCCCCCACCCATTCATTTTACCCACTTTGGACTCCACAGCCACGTTATGCATTGGTGCACTGGGAAAACAAAACTATTAGAAATTGCAAAAGTAACACTTGCTTATTAGAAAAATGTGAAAAATCTAGAACTATAACAAGGCTAATTTCTATCTTACCCCTTCTCAGGAGCAACCATTGTGTATAGTACATCTCCCTTTGCATGAAAAATATGCATAAGTGCATAGTTATCTTACCACATATGAGACATTGCACCATTACTTATCCGAGCATGTTTGAAAGGTGTATTGATAAAGCATTTGCTACTTCTCAGATGAAGGATTTTTCCTGTGTTGCTTGCAAGGGTCTAATCATGTAGAGTGTGACAGAGACTTGGTAGTCTGGGTGCAGATGATTGTCTTCCCCTTCCCTTGTCTAACTAGACTTATCACCAGATGGCATTCATCTTGCTGTCTCATGGCTGAGCTCCAGCTGACCTCCTGACACCTTCCTCTTCTCCAGGAACCCTAAACTACTTAAAATTACAGAACCTTCTGCACTTTGTCCTATGCACAGACTCTCTTAGACCTCAATTCTAGAGAGCTGGCAGATGAATCTCACTCCAGAGAGGGCTGTTCGTACCTCCGGAGACTTCAGGGGCAGAGCCACTGTTCCCCGGAGCCAGGCCAGCCTGAGCCGAGCCAGGCTGAGCCAGTCCACTCCTCCTGAGACCGCAGATGTGGAAGAAAAGCCCTGAGGTCTGAGCCATGTGAGTTCTCAGCTCCACCAAGATTTGGGAAAAGTTACTGAATCTTCTGGAGTCGCAGTGCTATCACCTGCAAGTTGGGCCGATACTAATGACATCATAGAGTCATGGAGAGGGTTCAGTGGAGCCAGGGATGTGGCAGTGTCTTTGCAGAGTTTCAGTAAAAGGGAATGTAAGTGAAGTGCCTGCCCCTCACCTGCAGCAGGTGCTCAGACATGGTTACCTGACCCGTATCCTGCTCATCATATTACAGTAGCTGCCGTCAGGGGCATTTTTCTTTCCTTCCTTCTCTCCTCCCTAATCCTAGCCAATTTGGGAGGAGAAAAAAACCTTTGCTCACTAGGTTAATAGATGCATTCACTTGCAATAAATAACTGGGACAGCCCCAGGGGACTGTAGCAATGCATTAACTGGCAGAAGAGAGGTGGAATTCCAAAGAAGCTTTAAAATGTCTCATTCGTAGGAATCAGACAAAGCAACTTAATTATTAATCTAAGGAAACCAAGCCATAGAACGGAGGTGGGAGTTTGGAAAATGAGGCTTTAGAACCAATGCAATTGAAAGATACTTGAGTGTTAATACTTGGTGGGAAAAGGGAGACCTCTGAGGGCAAACCCTGGAAGGCACTTTTTGCAAGGGTGTGGTACAAAGTGGCTTCCTGCCTCTCTGAACAGCAAAGTGCAGCATCCAGAAGGGGAGCCTGGAGTCACGAAGAGGTGATTGAATCCTATGTTGGCCACTTAACAGGCTTGCAATCTTGAGTGAATTGCTAGGACTTTCTGTGCTAATTTCTCTACCATCAAATAGAGGTAATAGTGCTGCTGTGGTTTGTCCCCTCTTGTAATGGTTTGGATATGAGGTGTCACCCAGAAGCTCCTGTGTTAATGCAGGTATGTTTGGAGGTACAGTGATTGGCTTGTGAGAGTTGTGACCTAATCAGTCCATCCTAGTTTGAAAGGACTGACTGGGTGGTAACTGTGGGCAGGTGGGCTGTGGCTAGAGGAGGAGGGTCACTTGGGGTGTGTCCTGGAAGGGTGCATTTTCCCTGCTGTCCCTCCTCTCTCTCTCTGCTTCCTGGCTACTATAAATGGAGCAGCATTTTTCCACCATGCCCATCCACCATCATGATCTTCCTCACCTCAGGCCCAAAGCAATGGAGTCAGCCGACCATGGACCGAACCTCTGAAACCCTGGGCCCAAAATGAACTTTTCTTCCTCTAAGTTGTTCTTAACAGGCATTTGGTCACAGTGACAGAAAAATGACGAGCACACTTTCCAAACTCATGTTGAAAATTAATTGCCATTTTAAAAGTATTCAGAGGCAGGACCTTTAAGAGGTGGTTAAGCAACAGGTGATTGATTCACCCTTGAGAGAAGGATTGATGCAATTATGAATGGGGAAGATGGTCCAGCTTGTGCCACTGCCATGTGATGACAGCATGAAGGCTGTGCCTGGTGCTGGCATCTGGAACTGCACTTCTCAGCCTCTAGAACTGGGAGCCAATCAGTGTCTGCTCATTATAAATCACCCAGACTCAGGTATTCTTTATAGCAGCACCAAACAGACTAAGACAGATGCCTCTTGGTGGGCTTGGGCTGGGAAGGTTTTGGCATCTATTTTAAGTGGAGGGTGGGTTAGTTGCCCTCCCTGAAGAATGCAGAGAGGGGAGGCACTCCAGGCCTGCCAGGTGTTTAGCTTAGTTTATCCCTACATAGTCTAGTGCAGGCCTTGCCACAGCTGGCTTTTCTATGGACCAGAGCTTGCTCTTTCTTCCCTGGAGTTACCAGAGCAAACAGTGCCACCAGAGGGCAGCTTCCTCCTAGGAAAGAGGTCAGTGGCGGCACCTCAGTAGCGTTCCTTGCTGCCTGCTGGCAGCCCTTTACTCTGTCCAGCTCAGTTCCTGAACAATCCTGTGGAAGTCTTGTCTCTTAATGGCCTCAGGTCCTAGAATCTGGGTGCATGGACATTCAGAGAGTTCCAGGCTGCCCAGCGAGTGTACGTCCCTTTAAGAGGCAGAGAGCCAAAAGGCACCAAGCAGGGGAGAGGGCTTGTGCTGCCCTCTCTGACCAGAGCCCCAGGCCCCATTTTCACTCCAGGGGGCACAGGCTTCCATTCCTCAGGTCCATTCCAGGCTTCCCCTTTCAGAACAGCCTCCTTGCCCCAGCACCCTGCCCCCAGCACCCTGCGTCTTGTTGGCCAATGACAGGCAAACAAGAAGGGCGGGTCCTGACTTGATTGTTTGAGTCTTGGGAGGAGAGAGAAGTTTTCTTTGGGGACCTGGCCAAGGTGTTCAGGCTCACGTGCCTACTGCTATATGACACTTCCCTTGGGCCAGGCCGACCCCATGGTCTGGCAGCTCTCTAGCTTCCCTCCCCGATCACTATGGATATCCCTATCCATCTTGAAGAGGTAATCACACAGGTCCTGCCTTTCAGTGGGCCTGGACTCACACACCTATCCTAGATGGAACAGAATTCCTCCATCTCCAGGGAGGGGCAGGAAAGGAGATGGATGGAGGTCGGTCCTAAGCTGCATGCCTGCACTCTGCTCTCTTTCTCTCCTTTCCGTGAAGGAGCTCAGATGTTCCCATTTTGCAGAAAGGGAAACAGAGAATCAGAAAACTCAAGTACTTGCCAAGTAGTACAGCTAGGAGCCAAAGTCAGGTTTGTTCAATTCCAAGCCTCTTCTAGGACTTTCAGCTCTGAAGGGGTATGGCTGGCTCCCCCTGCCCCCTTGCCTCACTCTTTCAACAAGTAGTTGGCAACTTGCTGTGTGTATGTCAAGCATGGAGCTTCTGTGGGGGGCGAGTGAGGTGAACAAGCTGGACTCCTCAAGGGGCTGCTGTCTGGAGCTGAGGCAGGTGCAGCAGCACAGGGCGATGCTTGGCTATGATTCAAAGTAAGGGGTGAAGAAAAGAAGATGGGCCCTGGAGAGATCAGGGTGGGCTTCTCAGAGCACGTAGCCTCTTGTCTGAGATGTGAAGGGAAAATGGCATTTTCCCAGGAAGTGAAATTGGAAGAACAATTCAAAGCAGATAAACAGCTTTTGCAGGGACAGGAAGGTCAGGAAGGCTAAGGGCACTAGGGAGCATTTGGGGCACCCTGAGGGGCACCGTGGAAGAGTGCAAGGGCAGGGCTGGGAGGCGCCGGACATGCTGAACTCTAGGCTAGGACTTGGGGTGGGGCATGCAGGCCTCCTGAGCAGGCACAGGACCCAGGACGGTCATCCAGGTGGCAGCATATGGAGCGGGCCGGGAAGGCGCAGGCTGGAGGCAGGAAGACCAGGCAGGGTAGCAGTGAGGAGACCCTTGAATGGTGAGGTCCTTGAATAAGGTCCCAGAAGTGGGGACAGAGGGAGGACAGTGGGCGAGAGGCTGTAAGAGGCCTCTCGTGTCTTCATCTTGCTGATAGAGAGGCCAGGTGCCAGCTTCAAGGCAGTGTGAAAAATCCCAGGCACGCACCCCCATCCGCCATCACCAAGCTTTAGCCAGGCTGCAGCTCAGGAAGTGGAGTCCGCCCCAGCCTCCCAAAACCTCCACTGCCTTTTGTCTCTGCTCCTGTCCTTTTGACTGATGTCCTGGTCACAAAGGATAACCTACCACCAAAGTTGGGCCTGAGAAATTTGTTGTATCCTGCTGTGAGGTTCTCGAAGCCCGGCAGGGAGAGCTTGTCACTGCTTCTGACCTCGATGTTGAACTGATTTCCCTGGGTGCACATCCTGGAAAAAAGGGGAGGGGGCATTGTTCCACATGTGTGTTCGTGAGTGAATAAACACGTGTGGGGTGCTAGTGAACTTGCACTTGCCTGTGTGTTGTGTCTAGGCACTAGCAGCGACTCTCCTAAGGAGAAGTCTCTTGATTCTCAGCTGGGTGAGTTAGGGTCTCCATTGTATTACCCACTTGCTGTAGATCAAATTGCAGATAATTTGGGAACACTCAGTGTGTTTACGAAAGCACAAGAGTTCACCATCTATGACCATTTGGGAAACCCGTCCTCTACTGAGAATGAGTGGCAGGACGTTATATTGTTCTGGTGCTTCAGGGAAGGGGTCAGGGCAGGAGAAATATGGCAACCACCTACTGTGGGGCCATAGGCAAAGCAGTTCAGACCCAGGCCATGGTAGGGTAGCAAAGCTCACCTTGGAGCGAAGAGGCTCAGGCACACGAAGGTCAGGTGGAGACTGTAGCTCATGTTGAGGAGCCGTTCACACAGACAGGGGTACAAGGAGGAATCACTGGGGAGACAGACAGGCGAGGTGAGGGGAGACGCCGAAGGCTCTCCTGCTGCCAGCCGGCTTCCTCTTCCTGGCTTGGGCAGGTGCAGAAGTTCCTCAGCTGCCCTGGGCAGCTCTCTCCTGGCCTCTCTCCTGGCCTTCTAGTGCAGCCCAGGAGAGAGGCCTCAAGGGGGTCTCTAGGATGGCTGTCATTTTGGAGGATTGTTTTAAATGAATCCCAAATAAAGGCGGAGACCTTGTTTAGACAATGGTTCACCTGAACCAGGAAACATAGCCAGCTGTCCTGGTCTGCATATTTTGTGAGCTCAAGGCTGTCCTTCCTGTGGCCCTGCCCTGCCACCCCTGACTCTGCAACCATCCTGACCCAGCTGGGCACTCTCCTGTTTATCTTACAGTCCAGGCCGTGAGGCAGGTTGTGTCTGCAATCTTCACAACTGCCTGGTCTGGGGGGTGGGTGAACCCCTGTCTTACGATGGGAAACAGGCTCGTGGAAAGGACCATGCTCAGGAGTGGACGTGGAATTCAAGGCTGGCTAACATGCCCCTGTACTCTACTCTTGAGGACAGGCTTGTGCCTCAGTGGCCTGATCCCTGGGAGCTCTAAAGCCATTCAGCTGGTGTGTGCATGAGAACTGTGGGGTAGGCGTGGCCCGAGGGACTGGCCTCCTTGGATCTGGGAGCAACTCTCCTGGGAGAACAGGAGGTCTCCAGACCTTAATGCCTGTGACAGCAACATGGGGGTTCTTGGGCTCAGGCCGTCTTCCCAGGCAGTGCCTGGTGGGTCACCCTGCTCTTGGTGGTCATCTCTGTGAGCCAGGTCACTTCCTAGAATCCAGTTATTCTGGAGCTTCAGGCGAGATTCAGCCCTTCATAAAATAATATTAGGTGACTTAGAGAGCCAGCAAGGTGCTCCTTGTAGAAGTGAAAACAAGACAGACATTAATAAAGTTTAAAGTGTAAAACTCAACAATATGTCACCATAGGTTCTGAGATTGCAGCAAGTGTCCCCCTCTGCTGTGAGATGTCCATGGCAGTGGCAGTCACACAAAGGAGGGACTCGTTTTTACCACGAACCTGAACTTGCTCTAAAAACATCAGGTCTACTTTCAAAGGCAAAAACAAAAGGAAGGAAGTGCAAGTCTCCCCTCATTTCTTCTGTCTCATACTTCAGGGGTAAACACTTAACAATCGCTTTATTTCCATGTAGCTACATTTCTGCATAAAGAAAAAATTGAAAGGCAAAATTGGGGTAATAGTATGTGCATTTTGTTATTTACTTGTCTCCACTCCAAGTAGCTGACATTTATTGAATACTTAATGAATATTGCTAAGTTCCTCTCAAATCTCCAGGCTTCTTTGAAGCTGTTACTACCACCCTCATTTGACAAAGAGGAAAACTGAGGCTTAGGCAGGATAAGAAATATCCACAAAGTTCTGCAGCAAGTGAGGGGCAGATCTGAGTCCAAGCAGGTTCACCCACATCCTCTTTTTTTTCTTTTTTTGGTATTAGGGGTTGAACTCAGAGGCACTTAACCACTGAGCCAGATCCCCGGCCTTTTTTGTACTTTATTTAGAGACAGGGTCTCACTGAGTTGCTTAGGGCCTTGCTAAGTTGCTGAGGCTAGTTTCGAACACGCGATCCTCCTGCCTCAGTCTCCTGAGCCTCTGGGATTACAAGCATGCGCCACTGTACCTGGCTCACCCGGTCCTTTTAATCGTCTATCCATGAACTGAACGTGCCCCTTGCCAGTGTCAACGGCACCTCTCTATGCCTCACTCTTCCTAACCCTGCGGGACAGCTCACCACATGGGTGTCGCAACATTCACATAACGCACATTGCCTTCACAAGTATTATTTCCAAAGGGTTTTCACTACAAAGCCAGTAACGAACATCTTTGCGCGAAGTAGCACTCATGCAGGATTCTGCACTTGGCCTTTCCACCTCAGCCCTTTCCTTCTTGGTCATCGAAACACCAGCTGTAAAACCAACATGATCAGCTCACTCGTGGCCACACTCAGGCTTCGTGCTTTTAGCCCCTTTGCCCCAGGATGCCTTGGCCCTCTCCCTTGGCCCCGGGCATCACGTTTAAGAGGCCCACTAAGCGGCTCTCACACCTTCCATCCCTTCATCCAGTGTCCTGAAGGTTGAGGCAGCTCCCCCGAGGAACCAGACATGGGGGGCACCTGGGAGAGGAGGGGCAGTGCCAGAGGGAAGTCACAGATGTCATTTGATTCTCAAAGAGAGCTTTGTCAGCGGCACAGAGGAGGTTGGGGGCCCTCTAGATGCTGGACAAAGCGGTGCGGCTTGCCCCTGGCCACTCTCTAACCCACTCATCTTGGCCTCTTCCCCAGCCCTGGGTAGCCACGACTTCTTCCTGGTCTGGCCTGAATTGGCTCAGTCTCATTTGGGATGTTCCCAAGTTCTACCTCCTATGGGAAACTGCCCTTGGCCAAGCAAGTTGGGGAACTTTCTAGTCTTCCACTCTCAGAGTCCTGTTGAATAGGACTCTCCCAGTGGCAACCCTTAGAGGGAGAATCTTAAGGAAAACTGAATCCCCCCAGAGTCTCCAGTCTTCGAAGCTTTGCCCAGGCTAGAAGGGGCAGGTGCCCCCCCCCCCCCGCTGTCCTGCCCCGCCCCGCTCTGCTTGCACTGGTTAGGTTTCTGAGCAGGTTTCATTCTCTGATGCAGGAAGAGAAGTGGCAATGCCTCCTGAAGGCCTGCGAGGCGCTGGGTCCTGTGTCTGGCTCCTTTTTTCAAAAAATTGTTTTAGTTGTCAATGGACCTTATTTATTTATGTGGTGCTGAGAATTGAACCCAGTGCCTCACACCTGCTAGGCAAGTCCTCTGCCACTGAGCCACAGCCACGACCCCAGCCCTGTGTCTGGCTCTTCACGTCACTTAAATCTCATGGCCGTCTGCTTCATGGGTGAAATCTCAGGTATGTAAAGGGATTTGGCTGAGGTCACACAGCAGTCAAGTGGCCATGATTTGGATCTATATTTTCTAAGTCCCTGTTCTTTGCACTGCATCTGGAGGAGGGCCCCCAGGTCCCCACTCTGGACCACACTACACGTGACTCTACTTACACCACATCCATTCTTGGATGGAGAGCTGTGTTCACTGCATGTGCCACATGGGGTGTGGCCAAGGAGCCCAGTGGTGAATGGTCAGTGAGTGGAAGGTCAAGCCACATGTTTGACATAGGCCTTTGGAACTGCATTTAGCAGAGGGGTGCGCTGAGCCACCAGAGGGCAGTGTCCTGAAGGCTATAGGGACAGGGAGCTGCTGCTGAGATGCCTGCTGGAAGTCCAGCCTTCTGCAGTCTGCGGGGCACCTGGCATTCAGAAGGTCACAGCGGTACCTGAGCAGAGGCAGCCTATATACTATTGCCTGACCCTGAGGGCACCTCGGGCTCAAATCTCATCTCTGCTTGTAGAGGAGGGACAGAGCTTCCAATTCAGACACCCGAGTCTCAGAACCTCAATTTGCCCCTCTGACAAATGGGAATTAAAAACACTCCCTAAACATTCATTTCCTCTCTCCACTCCCTTCCATTTCTTCCATGGGATTGTTCTGTAATCCCACGGTGACAAGGCAGCCCCCAAACTTCAAGTGCTTTCTAATTTCCCCCGCGCTGCCACTCAGAGTGTGAGCTGACTTGGCACCACCTCAGGAAGGGCAGGGCAGACACAGGACATCGGGTCGCCCTGGGGGCTGATGCCTGTCTTTGCCTGGACTGGCTCTGAGGGACGGCACCAGGTTCGCTCGGTGCATGTCTCCACTCCCACGGCAGCTGGGGTGCACAAAGGGGCCTCACCCCAGCCCCCTTCCCACTCAGGCACTGTTTCCTGGTCCTCCGTCTCTTCGGCATAGACAGAGGCATTTGCTGGGAAGTAGGAGTGGAGCCCGGATCAGGCCAAGGTGAGGACAGGCACTATCAGTGCCATGGTCCTGCCCAGGAGGGCCACAGAAAGCAAAGAGGCGTGCCCTGCGCCTGCTGGACTGGCTGGCTGGCAGCACAGAGGCAAACAACTGTAGCACTCGTGGCTGATGGGAGGGGCCCTCATTTTGGCTCGGCCGCTTGTTCCGAGATGGTACTGTTTCTTCCTGAGGCTGAGCTTCCCCCCATGTGAAAGGGATCATGCCCCAGAAAGACAGGAGGCAGAGGAAGGGCTCAAACTCCAGGCCCAGCCCCCTTCCTTCCCTGTGTCCCAGGAGGGCTCCTTTGGATCTCCTTCCCTCCCCCCCACCCTCTCTCCAAGGCCAGCAGTTCCTTACCAGGCAGGAGAAGCTCTGTTAGGGCAGGTGCTCGGGGCTTCCAGGCAGGGTGTTCAGGCAGAGCATGCTCTTCTGGGTCCCCAGGATTCCCTCCATCGCAGCCCCAAACCCTTGATATGGGATCACAGCCACTCTGATGGGGCAGCCCTCGCTCTGGGAAGACAGAGCTGTCTAACCAGCTGAGCAGAAAGAGGTAGGCGGGGCCTCCAGCAGCTCCTCCCTTGGAGGAGTTCTCACTGGTCCTGGGTGTTTGGGGTTGTCCAGCTCCTGGCAGGGCAGTTGGCTGCCAGGGGTTTGATTCTGAGTTGGTGTCTCCATCGCTTTCTGGACCCCAGTTGGGAAAGAGTCTGAGACTTAAGACCTATGAGAGTCCAGTAAGGCTGGTGACCTTCTCAGCCATGTTGGGTTCTAGAGGACACCTCTCCAGCCTGGTCCAGGGAATGGAAATTGGCAGTGTGACCTCAGACAGATAGCTTCACCTCTTTTTTTTTTTTTTAGTTATAGATGGACACAATGTCTTTATTTTATTGCTTTGTATGTGGTGCTGAGGATCAAACCCAGGGCCTCACGCATGTGAGGCAAGTGCTCTACCGCTGAGCTACAATCCCAGCCCCATAGCTTCACCTCTTAACCCCCATGTCCTACCCATAGAACAAGAAGTTGGCCATTTCTGAAACAGATTCCTGGCTGCACATTGTAAAAGTTTCTTTGGGATTAACAGAAAGCCTGTTCTACGTTAAGAGACTTTAGGTCCCAGGGCCTATAGCTTTTCAGACTGGAAAACTTGAAAAAGGGACATTGAGGCCCAGAAATTGAGGATAGAAGCTTAGCAGGCCAATGGGGCAGAGGTGGGACTCTGGGAGGAATTTGGCCAGATCTCTCCACTTCTCCTCCTTCCCACATCTCAGAGCTCCCATGGAGGATTATTTAATTCTCACAAGGTCCCTTTATGGACATCCAGAAATGAGGCCTCTGTCCTCCGTGGCCAGCTGAACTTCCTAACGGAAGCACTATGACAGTGTCCTGAGCCCTGAGTCTGCCCCCTCGTTGTAGCCAGTGGCCCTGAAACCCAGCTTGCTGGAGGCTCAGGAGAGAGCTGAGGCTGTGGCAGGATGTCCAGAGGCATCTCTGGGATGTCAAGTTCAAGCTCCTGCACAGACCACCAGTCCTGGAGGTGGGGAGGTGGGAGATAGGAAGAGGCAGGAGGGAGGCTCAAGGGAGCTGCGGGAAGTAAAAACGAGTGGGCAGGAGGGAGGAATCAGGGCACAATGCACCTTAGATTCCTCTGGCCCCGAACCAACTTCCTTAGTGCTCCTCTGGAGCCCAGCCAGCCTCGAAAACATTTCTGCGCTGGTTGGTAGGGAGTGGGCCCTGGAGAGAAAGCCCTTTCATTTCTCCTCAGCGACCTCACTTTCACCTGGGAACCTTGAGGGCGGTTGGAACAGGAGCAGCCTAGGAGGAGCCAGTTTCGGGTTCTCAATGAATGGACGGTGGTTTGGGGCTATTTTCCGAATTTCGATGAGCTTTCACACAAAACAAAGGCTTGCCAGTAACAAAGACAACTCAGAGCAGGGAGGTGGGGGCGTGGGGGGTCCTCTGACTCAGGAGCAGGGACACTTAGGTGAGGGAGCACAGGCTGGCGGGCTGCAGGCTTGGGGAAAGTTGCTTAATCGCCCTGGATCTGGATCTTATCCTCGGGGTTGCTGTAAGAATTCCGCAAGGACGATGTGGGGTGCCTTGTCTGAAAGCGTGACACAGAGAACGCACAGGTTGTAGTGCTGGGTGTGCTAATGCTCCCCCCCCTCCATATTGACAGTATCTTCTCATGTCTGTACTTACCTATTCAACTCTGTGTCTATGTATGTTATGTGTCTGTATTATTAATTGATCTCTCTCATGTATCTCAGTTATCTAATCTTCAATCATCTACCTATCTTCGTCACCACAGGTATTTTATCTTCATTATCTATCTTATATTTAATCTTGTAGATGAACAATTGTTAATCTTCTAGATTAACAATTAGATTGTTAGTGCCTTTCATTGCTCAGGACTTACATTTTTATGTAAATAATCCATGAATTTGTTAATAGACTGGTTGCACCTGGGGATCAGAGCAATCTGTGTTTGAATGAATAGATTCAAATAGGTATGATAAGTGGTCTCATCTTCAGTTTCAAACAGGGCTTCTGTCTAGTGCCAGCTTCTTAGATGTCCTTTAGATCAACTGAAGAAATTCCCAGAGTGGAGTTTCCAGGGAAGCAATGTTCTATTTCAGTGGTCACAGGCAGCTTGGCTGTAGAACCCTGGCAACCTCTGCACCATCTGGGTCACCTAGTTCCAACTGTGACCTTAGTCTTGGGACACCTGAGGTCAGTGGTATTTCAGGAAGTTGAGTTATGCCATATACTGCTCACGGGCATCTCAATGTGCACCTCCTACTGCACAAGGCTACACACCCTGCTACAATCTGCCCCACAAAACAAAGGCCAGAGTGAGCCAGTACATCGTGCCTTGTACCTACGTCATGATGCATTCGGGATACTGAGAAGACACAGTAACACTGCCCTGCACCACATAGTGCTTTGTTGTTTCCTGAGTCTTTTGCTATGCATGTGTTTTTTTTTTTTTTTTTTTTAGCCATATAATCTTGTAAAGAAAGTGAAGACTATCTTCCTTTCTTCCTTTTTTTTTTCTTTCATTCCTCTTAGCACTGAGGAGTAAACCCAGGGCTACTCTACCAGTGCGCTACCTCTTCAGCCTTTTTTTTTTTTTTTAATATTTATTTATTTATTTTTTAGTTTTAGGTGGACAGAATATCTTTGTTTTTATGTGGTGCTGAGGATCGAACCCAGTGCCTCACGTGTGCTAGGCGAGCACGCTACCACTGCGCCACAATCCCAGCCCCCCTTCTTCAGCCTTTTTTAATTAAAATTTTTTTTTTTTAATTTTGAGACAGGGTCTTGCTAAATTGCTGAGGCTGGCCTTGAACTTGTGCTCCTCCTGCCCCAGCCTCCCTCATCACTGGGATTACAGTTGTGTGCCATTGCACCTGGCAGGGCTTGTTTCTTTATTCTTCAGATGAAGCTACACCAGAGTCACCAGCGACTAAGTGGCAGCACCGCTGTGACCTGGAACACAGGCATTGGAGTTTGGAGACAGCTGCATCATTAGTGCCCCTGCTGCTCTTGTCGTGCCTTAGAGGACTCAGCAACCATCACCCTGCCATCTCCAGGACTGAGCAGAGCGCACCCTGACATCAGGTGCTTGTCTTATTAATTGGTGCATCTGATACCAAGGTCGGTGCCTTGGCCACATGGTGGGTCCTCAGGAAGTCTACACAGCCAATGAACTAATGCAATCAATGGCATAGGTACACCTGAGTAACAGCAGCGTATTCGTTACTTACATTTCCTTCTAATTCCTAATAATAACAAATGTATACCTGTCTGTGAGCCCCGCCCAGCGGCAGGGCATAAAATTTCAAAGTCTATGTACTTAAAGGACTGGAGAGAAAAAGAAATGGCTGGTGGTGGAAACTCCTTTCTTGGCAACGTCTCTGCAGGAAAAACAGCCATGCAGGGAGGGCGGCAGCTCCCTCAGGGATCTGCCCCTCAGAAAGAGCCATCTGGGTGCCTGTGGAAAATGCACACTTCTGGGTTTCTCTGCAGACCTGCCGCAGCCTAGGAATTTGAATTTTAAGAAGTTGCCCAGGGAAATCTTATTCATTCTGAACTCTGAGGGCCTTGCTGCAAGGCAGAGCCTTTCATTGCCCGGTGACTTGGTTGCTAAGAACTGCTGGCGCCTGTCCCTTCCAGGCTGGCTCAGCCTTCTGACTCAGCTACACCTGGTCCTTCCTTTGAAGCTTATAGTTGAGAGGTGGGGACAGACCACATCTAAGCAAGAAAACACAGTTAATTATGACCTGTGAAGAGTACTCCAGAAGAGTGCAAAGTGCATCCACAGAGGTGAGGAAGGGGCAGCCGGTTTAGATGGGGTGACTCAGGGGAAGTCCCTTGAGAGGGACACTGAGGCTGAGTCCTGGAGGATGGGGAGGAGATGGCCAAGTGCTGGGGGCAGGGAGGCGGAGTGGGCTGAGGCAGTCGTCTCTCAGAGGCTCAGGACGCCTTGTAGGAGCCCAGGGTCCAGGCCTAAGTCCTGACACGGGGTGGGGGGACGCTTCTGCCTCTTGGGGGGCCTCTGCCTCAAGCTCTAGAAACCTGGGATCTACTGCAGCAGAGCCAGTGGTGAGTCTGGAACCCTTCTCCCCTCCTGCTCTGAGCCAGACTCCCCCAGGCCCAGAAGCCCCCAGGCTGGGGCTCCATGCCCTCTCCCGCCCATGGGACTGCTCTTCCTCTGCCTTTTCTTGGGAGCTGCTCAGTCACTGCACCTTTAGGAGCTCTGCCAGTGTTAAAGCCCCCAGAGATTATTCACAAGGTGCAAACACAATCCCACGTGCCATGGGCCACGGGCTGGGAGAAAGGTGGGCTGGACCAACCCAGAGGCACACAGAGTCCCTAGCAAGGGACACCATCCACACCCTCACTGGGACAGGGGGCCCCACAGCAGGTTTGTAGCATACAGCGCCTATGTCTGCAGTGGAACTTCAAAACCAGAAGAGGGCAAACTGCTTCCCCAAGTGCCCTGTGTCACTGTATCTGCTGTAAAGAGCGGTGCCCAGGGCACAGCGTCTAGCTTTCCCCTATCCTGTGGCTCAAATAACACACACACACACACACACACGTACGCACACACATGCATACAAACAGGCATATTCATGAACACACACACAGGCATGCATCCACACTTACATGCATATACACATATAGATGCATATAAATTTGCACATAAATCATGCATACACATGCACACACATACATATGTACATACATACATACATACACATAGACAGGCACACATACATTTTAATGCCATTTCAGAGGGCTGGGCTGTACACATTCATTCTATTGATTGACCTGACTCCCCAGTCACTTTCCAGGGGTTCTCAAATGCAAATATCCTTCTGCCTTTCCTAAAGTTCCCCCATTTCACAGCCCAACTGGGCCTCTCAGGGCAGTTTCATTCACCAAGTGGGCTCTGCCCACCTTTGGTCCCTCGTATCTTCCTCGGGAGTCAGGATGCATCTTGGGGTGAGGGAGCTGAGGATCCGTGTCACAAGGGCATCTGTGTCTCTGTGGCAGGCCCCAGCGGCTCAGGGCTCTGGGATGGCAGGTCCTGTTGGGGATTAGGACTTTCGGTCTCCCTGGCTGTGTAGAAAAGAGCACAGCAGTGAGCTCCAACATCTTGGCCCTGACACTTCCTCCTCCATGATGCTGGCCCATCCCCTGGCCAGCCTGGCTTCAGTGTTCCATCTGTGATGTGGAAACCCGGTTCTCAGCATTAGCAGGTGTAGAACACCATGCCCTTGACCTGGCAGAGAAGGGTGCCTAATACAGGATTTCACCTGTGGCATCTGACTGGGTACCCTGAGGAGCCAGTTGCACCCTCCCTGGAAACATCTGTGTTGCAAGATGCTGATGTTGCACCCAGCACCAGAAACCCACCAGCCCCGGGTGCAGGCTTCGGCACACAGAAGATCTTTGCAACATCTGGTTCTCAGAGCTCAGCAGTGCCCTCAGCCTGCCCCAGTGTCTCTGGAGCCTTCACAGGCTTCAGCTACTCCAGTGACCTTCAGAGCAGCTCATCTCTAACCCCGGGACCAATCTGAGCCTGGGCTGCTTACTGGTTGAGACCACAATAGGCTCCAGCCAGGTTTTCTATTTTCTTAGAAAGACAGGACTTTTATTGTGTTCCCTTCATCCTCTCAACAAAGTTGGAGAGCCTACTATGTGTCAGATGTTCCTCTAGGTGTTAGGCACACAGCTGCGAACAAAACATAGCTTTTATTGTGGGGAGATAAACAGAAAATACATACAGGCAGAGGCAAGTAGAGCTGGGCAGGAAGGAGGGCCGGGGGAGCAGGAAGCTGGGAGGGTCTTTGTTAGATGGGTCCCAAATAGAAAGTCTTCTCAAAGAGGTGACATTAGAGAGAGGAGCGCCATCCTGTTCAGGCTTCCCTCCTCCGTCTCCCTCCCTCCAGCCAATCCTCTCTCTGGAGTTCCAGTACTATCAGATTCCTTTCTGACTTCATCATCTTTCAGTGGATACTTTTCTAAATAAAACCACAACCTCTTTTGGTGTGGCATTCAAAAGCCTTCAGGATATGTCCCCAAAGATACCCACCCTCCGTGGCTGTCACTCTGCAATCATTGACCCAAGTGCTCAAAGTCCTCCAAGTGGCCCCCGGCCCAGGGGCTCAGTCTTCCTGCATCTTCTCACCACCTGCCTGAAACACCTCCTCCCTCTTACCACCAGGCCAGGCTCTCCAGTCTTCCCTCCTTCATGATGACCCCCTTGGATCGCCTACCACACCCTAAACCACAGGGTGCATGGTTTGTATTCTTGCCTGTCCTCCACCAGCCTGTGGTCCCTAGAGAAAGTTATCAGCCTCCATCCCAAATGCACAACATAGAACCAGACATGTAGTAGGTGTTGAATGAAGTCATGAATACAGAAAAGAATCTGTTCTGTTATCTCTGTCACCTTTCTGAGCCCTTCCCAGCGTGGCTCACCTTATTTAGCAAGCAGAGCTGATGGGGCCCTTTTGCTCAGTGTCCTGTCTTCCCACGGCCCCTGTAGGTCTCCTTTCCACTGTCCTTCCCCTGCCTGCTCACTCTGTCTCCTTCCCTACCTCTCCTCCCCAGCCTGTGTCTCCAGTGTGGTTCTGGGACTTGGGCCCTACAGCTGAACCCAGCCTTCTCCCCTGATGACCTAGACACTTCTCTCTGGGGTTCCCAATTTGAGAGTGGCTGCAGGTCCTGGTTGGCTAGAGCTGATTCAGTTTTAACTGGGAGGTGTTTTGTAGACCAGGTGGAGCTGGCCTGGAGGCCTTGCCACACCTAGGACAAAGGCAGGTGCTGCTCTCCTTGCTGCAGGTCCGCAAGGATCACCTGGCTTGAGCACACTGGTGGAGACCAGGTGCGAACTTGGGATTTCTGGCTACTTCAACACACAGCTTGGCTCAACTTCTCACTAGTAACTCTTTGGGTTTTGAACTTCAGAAACTTGAATTCTCTGACGTGATGTTTGTTTCATTCCCGGCTCTGCCTTGAACCTGGTGAGCAGATCATCTGATCTCTGGTTATTCTCTCAAGCCTAGATTCCACTTAGTCATGAATGTTTTCAATCATTTAACACATAGTTAGCGAAGGTCGGCCTCCTTGCCAGGCTCTAAATCAAGTGTCAACAATGTTCTCTGGAAAGGACCAGAGAGTAAATATTTCAGGTTTTGTGGCATACCAACTTTGTTACAGCTGTTCAACTCTGCTGCTGCTGCTGCACAAAAGCAGACACAGGTAATGTGTGAATGAAGAGGTGAGGCTGTGTTCCACTAAACTTTATAAAGCCAGGCATTGGGTAGGCTTTGGCCCGTGGCCTGGGGTTTGCTGAGCTCTGTTGCAGACTGTTAATGACTCATGAACCTGAGCCTGTGCCCAGAGCACCACTGTCGTGACTGGAAGACTTTAAATTAAGCACTTTGGACATTGAATACATTTCTATAACTTTCCCACCAAATAAACACCTGTCTTCTTCCTCTAACCTTGCCTTGTAGAATATATAATGGAGTCCATAGACTATATGCGATGGGTATGGACATATATTATAATTTTTCCTACTGATTTCTCTCCCCAAGACCTTCTAATCAGCTCTCTTCATTTTCCCCTGTACCCCTTCCCTGCCTTCCTAATGGCAGTCTCAGGGTTGGCATTTCTCCCAAATTCTTGGGTTATTCCTGGCAGGAACTACAGCAGCGTGATCCTAGCCAGAGGCAATTGTACTCCATCTGGTCAAACCCATGGCTGGAGTTGCCCCAAAAGTTGTGGCAGGGGAGTTCCTGGATGGAACTGGTTGAGATTCCAAAAAAAGAGGCACTAAATGCCAGGTGACCTGTTAGGGGAACTTCCCGGCAGTCCTGCAGGGGTCCTTGTGATAGACATCAAGACCTAGGTGTTTCTGCCACAGGGTCAGGGTATGGAGTTCATTGGGGCTTAGGAATGTGGCTCTGGGCAGGGCTGGTTTCCATGTGTGTGGCCACATGGTGAACCTCAGTGTTTTCAAGACACGCTGTGATCTGCTTTCTTAGGGCCTGGGAATATTCAAAGCCAGGTTCAGGCGCCAGCCTGAGGGAAAACATGCAGCTGGCCAGGACCTAGAGTGGCCAACGCATCTGAGTTTCTCTGTCAGGATCTGAGAAAAAACAGGGGTGTGGGGGAACCCCACGTGGTGACTTCACCCCTCTGCTCTCGACTCTGACCCACCTCAGGTCCATGGCTGCCCAAGCAGTGGGGGAGGAGGAGGGTCCCCTCTTCCCACCTCCTCGAGGTCAGGCAACCACTCTTCTCCCATCAGAGAGACACACAATGATATGGGGCTGATCCGCGGTCCCTGCTCCCGTGGCATGTACCTCCAAACCCTCCAGCTCCTTCCTGAAACCCCACACCCAGGCTCTGCCGCCCCGCCCACCATTCATAACCCATTTTTTTAAAAATATTTTTTTAGTTGTAGATGGACACAATGTCTTTATTTTATTGCTTTGTACGTGGTGCTGAGGATCGAACCCAGGGCCTCACGCATGCGAGGCAAGCGCTCTACCGCTGAGCTACCATCCCAGCCCCTCATAACCCATTTTTTAAAATATTTTTTTTAGTTGTAGATGGACACAATATCTTTATTTTATTTATTTTTATGTGGTGCTGAGGATCAAACCCAGTGCCTCACACATGCAAGGCAAGAACTCTACCAGTGAGTGAGCTACATCCCAGCCCTCATAACCCATTTTTAAACCCTTTTCTGCTGGAGGAACTTGTGTGTCATTCATTCTCCCTCACTCAGCCCTTCAAAAATATTTAACATCTGCCTCTTTTGTTCTGAGAATGAGACAGACATGGCGGTTGCCCTTATGAACTTCCAGGTCAGCAAACATTTCCTGAAAAGGGCCAAATAGGAAATATTTGCAGCTCTGAGGGCCACATGGTCTGTTGTAACTCATCACTCTGCCGTCAGGGTGCAAAGCAGTCACAGATACCTGACTAGATGGGCATGGCTGGGTTCCAATAAAACTTTATTTACAAAAACAGGCAGTGGTCAGGACTCGGCCCTCGGCCATAGTTTGCCAGCTGTGATTGTTGTACTTCATCCTTGTGCTGGGTAAACACTGCGATTCTGTGAAACACCAACACGTGAAATCCGAGTACACGACTCCGTACAAAAATGAGTTCACGTGAATATTTAGGAAAATATCATTGATGATGAAAAAGTAAATAAGATGGCACCCAACCCGACGACAGCAGAGGCTGGGGTTTGAGTGGTAGAACTGAGCGCAGCCAGTGCACGTTAAGAAGAGCAGAGTTGTCTCCGTGGGATGAGAGCCAGGAGGTCAGGAGGTCAGGAGCCTCCACGGTGGAAGCCAAGGACATTCCAAGATGAGGGGACTGTGGGAGTCTAGCCTGGAGAGCCGTCCTGTGGTGGTGGCTTGCTCAGGGTTGGAAGAGTAAGCAAGGGCCTCGTGGTCCCTTCTTGAGTGCCATAGCCAGGAACTGGAGATTTTGCTTATGGGAAACAAGGAGTTAAGAAAGAGAAGTGAATGATCACGTTTGTATTGTGGAAAGATCTCTCTGGCAGCCATTGGGTAACAAGATTGGAATGATCTAAACAGAAGGCTGGCAGGGAACTGGGGACAGGTCTAAGCCCCTCAGACAGGGACCCAAGGTAAGGGACATGATCTTGGACCAGCCACTTCCTCAAATGTCCCTCATATGTGAAGGAAGAGGGGTTCAATTAGAGGACTTCCAAGCTTGTTTGCTTGATTTCAGGGTGTGGGTTTCCATGTCTGGGTATGTTTCTTGGTGTGTAACGCAAGCTGGATAAATCGAGTCTTTCTTCTTTTTTCCTTCTTCTGCCATGGCAACTTGATACTAGCTCTGAAGTCGCCAAATCGAGACAGAGAAAATATCCTGATCTGACATCTCGTTTCTGAATATATGGAGGTCACTGCTAACGTTGCGTTCTGGGCTTACCAGCCAGTGGTGTCTGACGGGTCAAGTCCTCAGGGCCTCTTCCTGTTGGGACTTCAGGCTGAACAGTTGGGCATAGACCCCTCATGTGACCTAGCTGAGCGAGGAAATCTGACAAGATGCCTCATTAACTTTTATTGTGTTATGTATGTGATGAAATACACACAGCACAGAATTTACCATTTTAACCACTTTTAAGTGTAAAATGCATCACATTAATTGCTCCTGGGACCTCCTGTCAGTGGGATTGTGTAATAGCTGTTCTTTTGCATCTGGTTAGTTTGCTTAGCGTGCTTTCTGACGTCCTTCCTTCTGAAGTCTGGGTGAGACTGCAGTGTGTGCACCTACTGCAGCTTATCTATTCTCTCATTGATTGGCACTTGGGTTCTTCTGCCTCCTGGCTACTGTGGGTAGTGCCTCTGGGAACATGGGTGCAACACATCTCTTAGTCTCTGCTCTCCATATCTGGGAGCATGGTGCCTTTTGAGAACAGTCCATCCTCCCGTATTTCCTTTGTGCTCCTCAGTAAATGGATAGGAGTATTAGCAAGTGCCTGTGTGGCTTTTAGAAAGAGCATTGAACTTAAAAGCCCTAGGCTCCTGGCACAAGCTGAGCTCTCTGGGTTTGTTTTCCTTCTCTAGAAATTGAACAAATAGTCCACACTCTATTGATTTTATAGAAGTAGTGTGGAGATCAAAGGCACTACTAGTGTGTGTGAAAGGCCGGTCAGCTGTGTATCATCTTCCTGTGCTGGACCGTGTGTGCTGGACCGTGGTTGTTCCTGCTGCTCTGCCTGACCTCTGCTGGGAGAGTGTAGCAGACCAGGATTTGCATGGGATTGACTCTGTCATCAGTTTCAGGTGGACCCCGATCAGTACAAGCCAAGTAGCACACCCCACCCCACTGGTCCCAGGGTTTGCTTTAGGATGGGTCATTGGAAAAAAAATATTTGCAAGGGCTTCTCAGAAGTCTTACATTTCTGATTTTCCCTTGGAGGGAAGGTATTTGTGAGGATGCAAGGGTCTGGAACTCAAGCAGCTGTTTTTTTGTTTGTTTGTTTGGTTCTTTAAATATTTATTTTTTAGTTGTAGATGGACACAATATCTTTATTTTATTTTTATGTGGTGCTGAGGATCGAACCCAGTGCCTCCCGCGTGCTAGGCGAGCACGCTACCACTGCACCATAACCCCAGCCCCTCAAGCAGCTGTTTTGCTAACATGAGGGAGCACTCGGAGCTGCTGAGAGGTGATAGAACTCCTAATCGGGCCTGAGGATGCTATTAATATCACCAAAAGACAAATAGCGAGATAAGAAGCCCTATCTAAACTACTAGGTCAAGCCTTGCCTGAAGGAGGATATTAGCTCTTCCCCTAGACTTGAGTTAAGTAAGCCAATGGCTTCCCTTTACTTTTGAATCCCTTTTGAGTCAGGTTTGATGGGACTCACGTTCTCTCCCACCACCCCATTAATTCTCCCCTGAAGATATGGTCACCTCGTTGACACCAACACATAGTCTGGGTTTCTCTGGATGACTTTTTTTCTTAACAAGTTCCAGCAACAACATCGTAGCATCTCAGGGCTGAAAGGAGCCTCAGTGTTTGTGATTCAAGGGGTTTTGGGTGTTTTTAATAAAAAATATTTTTTCTTTCTCCAAAATAAATCTTGCTAAGAGCCCAACATATATAAGATAGGTAAACATGGAGCTATAAGTGAGGTGTAGGGGAACCCAAAACGTTTGGCCTCCCTGAGACATCTTCAAGCATTGTTAAGACAGACTTTAAAGGCCACTCACCAAGTGTGCTACTCTTAAGTTGACCTACGTGTCTGAGGTCACAGAGCTTATTAGGTCTACAAGCGCCCACCGGGTGCTCTTTCCACTGCACCACCCAGTCTCCTTCATCCTTTGCAGCTTGGTTTGTGGAGCCTGTGTGATATTCAGCCATGCTCCCTTCTGCGTGGGCCCTGGCGGTGTGGGCTGCGTTAGCATCTCGGGTGCCTTCATCAACTTGGGCTGCTATAACAAAATGACATAGGCTGGGTAGCTTAAACCACAGACATTTATTTTCATATGATGATTGGGAAGTCCAAGATCAAGCTGCTCAGTGATCTGATGCCTGGTGAAGGCCTCTTCCTGGCTTATAGTGCTGCCTTCTCTCTGCTCCTCATGGCTGGTGGAGTGCTGAGAGGGTTGTGGAGAGCACACTGATCTCTCTTCCTCTTCTTTTTTTCCCTCTTTTTGTTGATACTGAGGGCTGAACCCAGGGACACTCTACCACTGAGCCATGTCTCAGTTATTTTCATTTTTTGTTTTGAGACAGAGTCTTGCTAGGTTGCTGAGGCTAGCCTTGAACTTGTGATCCTCCTGCCTCAGCCTCCTGAGTTGCTGGGATTGTAGACATGCGCCACTGTACCTGGCTCTCTTCTTCTTCTAAGGGCACTAATTCCATTATGAAGGCCTCATCCTCCTGACCTCATCTAATTCTAAATACCTTCCAAAGTCCCTCTCTCCTAATAGCATCACACTGGGAGTTAGGCTTCTGATAAGAATTTGAGGAGGGGGAATTTAGTCCATGGTATCAAGACAAGGTTGAGGTTCAGGGCAAATTCCCAGGACTAGCAGCCACCCTGAGCACAGCTGGGCTTGTTGGTGCCATTGGATGCTGGGGACACTGTTGGGCATGCCGTGTCTTGCTGTATTCAGCAGGGGAAACCTCTGGACTTGCTAATCCTGAGATGGTGATATGTCCCAGGCCTGGCACCTGGTCTGTAGTCTGGCGTGTCCCTGGTGGATAGTGCAGGGAAGTCACTGGGACAGTAACCGGTCACCAGGGCAGCTGCAGGTTACCGCACATGCTAGAAAGTTTCCCCTGGGCAGAGTGAGCCCCAAGATCCCCAAATCTTGTCCCTAGGACAATGAGCCAGGCTAGGAGCCTGAGCAGCCAGTTAGAACGTGGCCATTCTGAGGTCTGGGCCAGTGGCCCTGTGGAGCTGCCACACACCATTCCTGAGCTCAGTCACACCATCTCCTGCCTGGTGCACACTGGCCTCCTCCCAGCTGCATCTACCCCAATGGTCACATTGTGTATTCTAGTATTTTCCATCCCAACTCTTTCTTCCCTTTACCCTGCTTTTATCTCCCATCCCCCATGTTTCATCTTCCACTCTCCATACTTAAGGGATTTATTGTGTATTTTATTGCCTATCGGTGTCCTCTTGCAGACGAGGTGCTTCTTGTAGGCAGGTGCACTGAACAAGCTAAGGAGAGTTACCTCAGGTTATGTGAAACGGTGTCTATGAAATGTAAATGCATCTTGTGTTGTTCAGACCGGGTCCGTCCCCAAGAGAGCTCACTATGTATATGTAAAGTTTCCAAACTCTGAAAAAAAATCTGAAAAAATTTGAACTCTGAAACATTTCTGGTCTCAAGCATTTCAAATTGAGGGTACTCACCCCATGTGTGCACGTCATTGAACACATCACAGTGACTCCTTGCTGTTTGCATTTTGGGATTTCCGTCTTAGGAAACAGAGCCAGGGGGTGGGATGCCGTGCCCAGGGACGCATGGCTGGTGAGGCTGATGGTCACCTCCGCATTCCTTCACAGCTTCTGGGCCCCCGCTGCTCCTCCCACAGCTGGACTTCCAGCCCCATGGGTTACTTCTGTGTCCTTTCCAGCAACCTCTCTTCCAAACTGAGGAGAGATGGATGCCCTTGGCTAAGGAGATCTGCCCCAGATAGAACTGGAAAAGAAGCAGCTTTGCTGGTGGTGGGGTGGTGATGGTAGCATCGTGCTGAATTTTTCTCATGTTTAAGTATAAGGAGGCTGAAGACACCTGGATTAGGGTGGTGCATTCGTCAGTTTTTCATCATGGTGATCAAAATACCTGATAAGAGGTGGGGCTATGGAGATGGGAAGGATGATAGAATGAGACAGATATTATTACCCTATATACATGTGTGGTTACACTCTGCATCATGGACAGCCAGAGGAATGAGAAGTTGTGCCCCATTTGTGCACAATATGGCATGTCTAACTCATTAGAACAAATTTAAAAACAATAAAAAAATAAAAAGGTAGACTGGTGCTATAGAAAAAAAAACTGACAAGAAAAATTTAGAGGAGGAGAGGTTTATTTTCAGTGCATAGTTTCAGAGGTTCAGTCCCTGGCTGGGCAGCTCCATTGCTCTGGGCCTGATTGAGGGAGAGCAGAGGACAGCTGCTCGGCTAATGGCAGTTGGGAAGTCAAGAGAGCGAGCAAGGAGCCAGGGGCAATATATATAGTCCCTAAGGGCACAACTCAGTGACCTACTTCCTCCAGTCCCACCTCACAGTTACCATCCTGGGATCCATTCAAATCATCAATCCATCAAATGGATTAATCCACTTATTAGCTCATAACCCATGATTCAGTCATTTCCCTCTGAACATTGCTGCATCCGGTAATGAGATTTTTAGGGGATGCCTCATGTCTAAACCAGAGCGGGAGGAGAGCACAGGGGAGCAGGGGCGGGTGAGTGGCAGGGAGGTGATTTGGCACGGGGTCTCAGCTCCCAAAGAGCAGCTAATCCCGGGAGGCTAGAGACATAAACCTAGTCCATTTCGGCTGGAGGCTCCTGGCTTGCTCTGCCCTGAATACTGGCGATGCATCACCTCAAGCCCAGCCAAGAACACAGGTGTCTTGTGCCTGCCATGTGCAGGTGTGTCCTGACAGTGGCCTTGCCAGGTCTCCACCCGGGCATCCCCAGACCTGCTGCCCCACTGCTGGCTGCCCTTCTCCAAGTAGCTGGCGTCCTCTCCTCAGATCCTAATGAGGGTCCCAGGTCTCCAGCAAGACCCTTCTAGCATGGCCTGGAATGACTGCTCCCCTTCTCCCCTCTCCCCTGCTCGGCCACACCCCACATGCTGTGCCTGTCTTACCTCTCCGGTGACGCCCCACCAGCTCCCTCCCTGAAAGGCTCATCCTTTCCTTCCCCAGCCACTGAACAGCTTCGAATTCTTCAAGAGCCAGACTCGGGGATGGCCTGCCTGGGTGGCCTTCCCGCTCGCTGACAGACACGCGCACACAGATCCTCGCGCACGCACAAAGGCAGAGACACACACGGACGATGCAGCCTTCACACACACAAAGACACACGTTCACGCATCCCACGTCCTACTCACAGTCACACACTCGTAATACAGGCACATATATCCACAGCCCCTGCACGTGCACACACACCTGTGTCCCCTCCCAGGTGCCCCTTGCTAGTCAGACACACAGAGATGCCCAGCCCAGCCCCACACTCCCACAGTCCCCTGCACGACAGCAGCAGGTCACCTCTGCCTCCGTGCTCTGTGGCACGTTGGGCACGCTGTCCCTCAGCATCCTCTTCTGGGCGTGGTATGCTCATTCTCTGCTCCTCTCTCTGACTAAGAGCCCGTCTCAGCCCCAGGCCTAATGTGGTATCTGGCACACAAGAGGGATGAAAGACAGTTGGGAGGTGTGTGCATGAATTGAAGTGAGCTCATGCATGTCGTGTGGGGTAAAGAGACCCCTGGGAATGATTCAGGCAGTTGTGCCCACTAGGAGTGTGTGACCCTGGCTGCAGTGTTGGGGTGGTCAAAGAAAGCCTCGCCTTGAAGACCCCAAATCAATATATGGCAAAGAAACAAAACAACAGGTGACTGTCATGTGCACCCTTGGTCAAGAACCCCCAGTCAAGTGCAGCAGCCCCAGGGAAGCAGATGGCTCCAGGGCACGCTGTGGGGTCAGCCCTTGAGTCCTGGCGTGGCTGTATTGACTGAGCCTGCATCAGGGAGCTCATGTGTGCAGGCTCATGGCATGACAGGTCCACAGGCAGGAAGAGGAAGAAGAGGATCAGCCTGCAAGGATTGGTGGGGGTGGGAATTGTTGTCTTTGGGGAGGTTGTGGGTAGACAGCAGTGGTTTTTAGTTGGAGGTGATTTTGTGCACCCAGAAGACATGTGGCAATCGATGTCTGGAGACATGTTTTGTCTTAAAGGCTGGGGAGAGGGGTGGGGAGAGAGACAAGCATCTTACAACACACAGACAAGAACATCAAATATGCCACCACTGAGAATCTCTGGCATAGAGAAGGGATGGTGGACTTTTGAAAGAGGTCTGAACCCAGCTCTGCCACTTCCCAAATGTATGGCCCTGGACAAGTCACTTCCTAATGGCTTGGACTTCCATGTTCTCAGTTGCAGAAGGGGATAATTATGCAGATGGCTCTGGGCCATTGAGAGGATTGCAACAGGAAAGCAGCTTCCCCAGTCACAGGGCACACAGAAGGCGCTTAATAAACAGCCTCCTTCCCAAACTAGCCTTCAGAACCCACGGTAGACAACCTCCGCCTTCTCTTCTGCCAGAATCACTGAGAGTCTTCCTGCTCTCTGGGTTACAGAAGTATCTCTGTTCTGCCAGGGCCTCGCTGTCTTCTGGTCTTGGAACTATACCAGAGTGTGAGATGGGGATCTGAGTCTCTCGTCTTCAGTCTCTCCACTTTGGATATACACATCTTTCTGCTTTGAACATATGCACAGTGTGTGTGTGTGTGTGTGTGTGTGTGTGTGTGAGTGTGTGAGGGCATGTGATCATGCACATCTGCACTTTTTCCTCTCTTTTCTGATTTGGGTTTCAGCAAGAAGATGGAAGGGCAGCCTCAATTTGGAATCACAATGTTTTTATCCTTTGATGAATCTGAACTCACATCCTTAGGTATCCTCATGATCTAAAATAAGTAGAATCCCCCCATTTTCCCCAGGATTGCACTGTCTGGCTCCAGCTTTCAGAGGAATCTTCCATTCTTGTTTGGACATGAAAACGCCATGGAACTCCAAAGAAGGATCTGGAGGGATGCCTGGCCCAAGCACCTGGGCACCTTGAAGCTCTCCTGCTGCCTCAGGGGTTCAGTGCCCCTTGCAGACTTCCTGGACAGCTGTCAGAGAGCCCAGGCTCAGCAGAGAGGTCCAGTGGGAAGTTACTGAGCAAGGCGTCCTCTCTCTACCTGGGAAGAGCTGGTCTCTTCTCTGCACCACAAATCCACAGCCAGGCACCCTGCAACCCAGAACCTGCACAGCTGTCTCTTTTAAAGCTGCCAGGAGCTGCTGACCCAGGAAGTCCAGGCATTGTGCTCTGCTTGCTCTCCTGCCCTGGAGCACTGATTCTGGCCCCTAGTTGAAGAACTTCTGGTTGGCCACAGCTGCCGGAGGCTGAGCAGACCACAGCATCTCCCTTTCTCCAGCCACTGCTTTGGGCAAGCCTGGGAAGCAGGCCTGGTGCTCACCCTGCCTGCCTGGTGCCTGCAGTTCCCCACCTGAGCAGGCCCTCCACCTGCCCATGGACAGATCCTTCCATGGCTCCCTGGATAGGCCTCCAGGCTGAACGACCTAGCCAACACTTCCCGTAACCTGCCCTGGCCAGTGAGTAGCTTCAGAAGCTCCTTAAAGGCAAAATAAGAAATGCCCCTGCAGAACCACTTAGGAGAAATTCCCGGGGTCAATCTGTCTTCAGGCAAAAGGGACACTCACTGAACATGGATGGATAGAAGACATCCGCCCTCATCCTCGAAGGCTGGCTCCGTTAGGATGTGGCCAGCACCCACCAACGGCAATGCCCGCTTCTTTCTGTTGGTGTCTTTAAAAAGCGTGCACCCTGGTCATCCTGTTCCATTTGCAACCATCTGTCACAGGCTGCCCCTCCACCCAGGCCTCTTTCTACAATGCAGAGCTGATCGTGTTTTTCTCTTCCTTGAAAGCCTCTAATGGCTCACCATTGCCCTAGAAGGCAGTTCTAAATTCCATCTTCCCCATTTCCCTGGCTCTCCCCGCTGCCTCTCTAGCTTCTGACACTATGAGCTCACTCCCAGCATGCCGCCCGGCTCCAGAGAGTCAGCACACTTGCCTCTTCCTCACCGTGCAGCCTCGCTGCCCTGCACCTTCCCCCAGCTGTTCCCTTCCTTTCCCATCAACCCCTGCAAGCTCCCCATCTTTGCATTCCACCTCAATGCCTCTTCCCTCCCTGAACCTCCTTCAGAATGAATCTCTGTCCCACCTCACGTCCAAGAGCTAGAATTGATTGGTTGTATATTTATCTTCCTCAGTATCCACAGCTCTTTGAAATCAGAGACTGATATATTAACCCTCCTGCCAGCCTCTCTCCCCTTTCCTTGTATCCACATGCTCCGCCTAGACAAGGGACTAAATCAAGTTGGAATTAAAAGGTTTGCTGTGGACCCTTTTAGAAGCCACCAAGGCTGAGAGATGGGGCTGGAAGCTTGATGACAGCAACCCAGGCAGACAGGGGTGAAGCAGAGCAGTCAGCTTGGAGACCCATCAAGAAAGACACTGGGGTTCCTGGGAGAGCATGCCCGCATGGCTGGAGGCCCATCCCAGATGAGGCCAGATGATTTTCTTATTTGCCAGGTGGCCTCTCTCCTCCTCAGCCTCATCCTCTGCTCTCCGGCTTCTATCTCTGGCTGTTCTCCAGGGGAAATTTATGTCTGTAATAGTGGAATAATTAGCTCCCCATCCTGGCATGCATTAACCTTGAATTGATGGTGTCAGCTAATGAGAGAGAGGGAGCAGGGGTGCTCAGGAATTACGGCGCCTCTGACTGTACTCCTTTCTCCAGGGCTCGGCTTGAACGGAGAGATCTGTGCGCATTGTTCTGCTTCCACGTTAGAGACATCATTACAGGTTTTCCCATGTTTCATGTCCAACATCAGTCATCTTTGTTTTAGTCAAATCTTCTCTCTTCAAATAAATTAAACAACATATTTCTTCCCACAAAGATACCTTTACCTGTGGACTTCTGGTTGCCCTGGCAACAGGGATACTCCAATCATAACCCGTGTGAGCCCAGACAAACTCTTTGGCTTATGTGAGTCTCTGTTTCCTTGTCTATAAAATGGAGACGGTTACAGTATCTATCTCAGAGGGCTGCTGTGCAGATCAAGTAGCCTAATACAGGTACAGACTCATTCCAAAATGGGAGATGTTAGGATTACCTTTGATCCAGGTGAGCACTTTGATACTGGACTCGGCCATCAGTAACTCTCAAGGGGGCTGCTGACGAGGCGTGGTCCTTAGGTCTCCCCCTACTGTGACCGGACAGTTAGTTTCCTATTATCTAAAATCTCACTTCATTCATTCCCCTCCATGACACAAAAGGTTTTTCTTAATAATAGTTATAAAGGTCCTAGTAAAATAACCAGAGAAGTGACTTCTCTCTAGTAAGCAGGTAAAGCTTCTTGCTGCAGATGGGAGAAGTCATGGTCCCCGTCACTGTCTCCTTCCCGGAATGTTCTTCTGTTGGCATTGTACTTTACAGTTTATGAGCCTTTCCATTTATATGTAACTCACACCTCTGATAATCCCACAGGAATGTGGGAGTGAGCCTTGTTGGCCCTTCTCTACATGGGAATGTCCATTTACGCACCTGTTCATTCATCGGCTGGACTCTTCTGGAATGTATTTTGTACTAGCTTCTGTGGCTCAGAGGCTTGGTGTGTGAGACTGAGGTAGCACTGCTCCCAGTGGCAGCTCTGGATCCGGGTTTGAGGCCCACCTGGTGCTGGGTTCAGTGGGCCCTGGACCCCACGTGGCCCCCCTGCAGTCTGCCCCCTCATTCTCAGCACTGAGGCCGATGTGCGATGACCATTTCCAAGAGAGCCTGCCAGTCCAGACATACTCCTGGGATCCGCCTGTTCAGTCTTAGGCCACTGGGTGAATCGCGACTTGCCCTTGAAGCCCAGCTCCTCCTTTTCAATCTTCCATCATCTCACTCTTCTTCTCTCAGCTTTATCTCGCCAGCCCAGCACTTGAGGCTCATCTCTGTGACCACAGAGATCACAGCATATTGCAATGATCTCAGCACATCTCTGTCTATACCCACGCCTGCACCTCCTTACAATCCCTCCTACACGCACAGCCATGAATTCCCATTGGAAGACGTCAGGACTCCTCATACCATCCCTGAATCCCAGCCAAGTCCAAGGTCTGGCAAGGACTCTGTCGATGTTGAATGAACGAAGCTGTTTTTAACTGATCGCTCCCTTCCTTGAGTAATGTTTGGTATCTCACATCCTCTGGGTGAAGTTCAATGAGGAAGGGGACAGGGAGAGAGGAGGCGGGGGGAGGCCATTGGTAAGAATAGAAGCTGGCCCAGGCCTGGCCCCTCTGCTGCTCAGGATAGAAGTGCTGCTTCAACACGGGCACCTCTTGCCCGCAGCTCCTCAGTAGCTACAGAAGGTTCGAGGGTGAGCTGCCCTTCCTGCACCCTGCCGTATCTTTCCCTCCACAGACCCGGAGTCATGAAATCAGAAAGACAAAAAGCAGCCAGGTGACTTCTCAGGTGACTTCTTAGGGGAAATCGGAAGGAATTCATGGTGACCGTATCTGGGTGTCTAACTTGTTATCCCCACATATGGTGAGTCAACTGTCCCAAAGTTCAACTTACTCACCCAAGTTCACACAGCTGGCCAAGAGGAGATTTGACCTGAGGCCTCCTGAGCCCTCACTGAAGGCCAGGCTCTGGCTGAGTGAATGTGGAGAAAGATCTAGAGGAAATCTGGCCTTGTGAGGTAGTGAGTGAGGCAGCTGAAGGTGTAAGAGAGGACAGCTGGCACCAGGTTCCACCTAGTTCTCCAAAGAAGGGTCTTAGTGCTAAAGAAAAAAATGACTCTGTGATGTTTGTTGGAGTACCGTGAGGCTGGCTTTATTCAGGATCATGGTGATGGGCACAGGGACCGTGGCAATGGGACTTTGCAATGAAGGACAGTGACTGGACTCAGCTTCGAACACAGCATGGGAAAGTGAGAGTTTATAGCCAGGCAGCAGGGCAGGGACAGTGGGTGGAAAATGACTAAGAGGAAACGGCAGGGGTCGGGGGATTCTGGCTAAACCAACTGAACAGGATTCCTGCTCAAAACAGGCAGGTGTGACCAGACATCTCCTGAGGGACGGTGAAGTGTGAGGGCAGGTATGGAGGGCGATCAGATAGCAAGGTGGGGGGCATTCCTGCTAAAACTGGAGTTCATGAGGAAGTCCACAGATGGGCCCAGGAGAAAGTTCAGGAGTGTGATGAAATTTTGGTCAAGCCAAGAATCTTTGTCATCACATTAAACACAAATAAATAAATAGGTCAGCAGGTGAGAAAGGAAAGGTCTGGAGAGGGCTATCTAGACCCTGGGGGATGGCATAGTTGGACTCTGCTTCGTGTCTGTCAGGGTGACCTCACCTGCAGACTGTCACTCAGCTCAAGAAAACCAGGAAGTGGGGGCTGTCACAGTCCTTTATCCTGAAGGGACACCAGGAAGGCTGGTGGCAGATGGGAACCAGTAGCAATCATCTGGAGGGTCCCTGAAGCCAGATCCCCAAAGCTCTTGTGAGAGACATGAATACTATGAGTGGGGTGTGCGTGTGCGCGTGTGTGAGGGTGGAGGTTGTGCTCTGTGCAGTGTGATTGTGGTGTCACCAACCATGTCACCTGCAGGAAATGGTCTACTCAGTTGGCTCCTATTCCATCTGACCATTTGGGCCACGTCTCCTCACCCCTGTTTGACCGGCTCCTGGATAAGGTAATTCATTTCATTTTCTCATGAGTCATGTTTTAGAAAAGAATCTCTGGTTTTAGGGACAGTGATTCATCTGGGAGCTGGTAAAAGTCCAGGGGGCAGAGACGGTCCACGGAGTGCCAGCTCCCCTCTCCCTCCTCCGGTCATGCTCTGTGGAAGGCGGGGAATTCCAACCAGGAGCCCAGCCTTTGAAAGTCTCCTGGTCCATGAGAGGAGAGGGTGGGGAACCAGCAAGCCGTAGTCCAGGGAAGTGCCAGAGATGCAGCCATTTTTCATTATTAGAATGAAATACCCAAGGCCGAGTGCTGACACAGGCGTTTATTTAGCTCACAGGTTGGGAGTTGAAAGTCCAAACAGTGTGCTGTTGGATCTGCTGAGAGTCCCCTGGGCTGCATCACCTCAGGGAAGGTGGTACCCCAGCAGCAAGGGCAGGGGTGGCAGGACAGGTCACATGGTAGGACTGGAAGCCAAGCCAGGCCGAGAGGGGCAAGTCTTGTGCTCCCACTAGACCCTACTCTTAAAGTCCTACAACCTCTCAAGACCATCACACAGGAGACCAAGCTCCCAATACAAGGTTCCTTGGGGGACACACTCAAACCATATCTAAATCCTAGCATTCCATTATAGAAAAAGGAGCAGAATGAGGTGGGAGAGAAGGTGGAGGTACCTGGGGACTGAGAAGACCTGTGAGGGGGCCAGCAACTGGACTGGCTCTTGAGGGGCACAGAGCAGGCCATCGCAGATGAAGGGAGATCTGTGCAAAAGGCCAGAGACCCTGAGGTGGACGACATGCAGAGGGTGCCAGGGCATGGACCTGACTTACATTTGTAGCAGCCAAGTTGCTGAGTTTCATCAGGTAGCTGAGATTCCAGCAGGGAGCCGCTTGCCGGGTACATTGAGGTGGCAATATGGAACCATCTGGACGTCACCTGGTTGGTGTCTGGAGAGGCAGGAAGATTTAGGTGGGAAAAATCTCTTTTCTGGGGCTGCAGACCAGCTGGGGTCCTCTGCTGTCACTGTGCAGATCTGGTGAGGAGGTGTAGACCACTTGGCGCTGCAGCTCCTCAGCTGGCAGGAAGAGCAGCGCAGGAGGCATATCTGTCCCTTTAAGGATAACAGGTATAACTCACAGGACTGGGTCATTCCCAAGCCAATAAGAAAATGTAGATGCATACTCCTAGAGGTTTAGAGTTAAATTTGACTTTCAGATAAACGATGACCATTTTTTTAGTATGTCCCAAATATTGCATTATTCAGTGCCTGTCTGAAATTTAAGTTTAACTGGGCATGCTGGGTTTTACATGATGACTGTACTCCTAGCACAAGGAAAATGGCCCATGTCCCTTTCCTCTGGCCAGAGAGAGCAATTACTTATACTTGCTTTTGCTCTGATGCTCTGCTTGAACTTGTTAAAATGATGGGTCAAAAATACATGCGTCCAGGGGCTGGGGTTGTGTCTCAGTGGTAGAGGGCTTGCCTCATACATATGAAGCACTGGGTTCGATCCTTAGCACCACATAACAATGAATAAATAAAATAAAGGTATTGTGTCCATCTACAATTAAAACATATTTTTAAAAAAAGATACAGGTGTCCAGAGAGTTCAGATATTTGCATTTCTAGAAGAATGTGGGGAATGGAGTCCTGGTGTCGGTATTTCTGATGATTAATCATGAGGGTGTGTCTGACACCAGTGCCTCCTGGCTGAACGGATAGAGCAGGTGAGTGAAAAACACCAACCAGCCACTCCCTTCTGCCCTGAGTCCCTGTCATTAAGCACCTTCACTTTTTAGTGGGTTCTTTGGTGTTTGTAACCATTATGGTTAATGTGTAATTAAACTCTGGAAAACACCTGCTTGAGGTCAGAGCCCGTCTCTGCTCTATAAACAGTAATTTACCGATTGAGTCAGTCAGTAAACTATACATACCAGAGAGAGGGGCCACCCCTCATCCCTTATTCAGAACAAGGTAACCCCATAAAAGTTACAGAATAAAATTCACGTAAGATGAAGGAAAAAAATCATCTGTGGATATTATCCAAGAGGATGACAGTGTTTTTGGCAAGCCCCCAACCTCAATCAAGGTGACCCCCGGCGGGTTGGTGGGTGGGTGGGACAGAGTGAATTAAGGAAGTGGCCCTGCTCCTGCAGATTAAAATCATGAGGTCACCAAGACCAGCAGCCTTGGCGGGGGGATGGTTGGCCTGGAGATTTGCAAAAGAAAACTCAAAAATCATTTGATAGTATTTATCCAGGGCCTTCCAAGGGAGGTGAGGCTGGAATCTGCCAGGAGTGTTTTCAGGTCTTTGGGGAGGGGTTGATGGGCCTGGGCCCCCTCCCCACCCTGCACTGCCCTTGGCCTATTTCAATTCAGGCAGTGATGTTCTGTTGAGGAGTAGGCTTAATTTTTGGATTTGTTTACATGGAGCAGAACTTTCCTGCCTCCCTCCCTCCCTCCCTCCCTCCCTCCCTCACTCCCTCTTGGTGCTCTTGACTCCTGTCTTGCTTTCCTCCTAGTCTTTCTTTTTTTAAAATATTTTTTAGTTGTAGATGGACACAATGTCTTTATTTTATTGCTTTGTACGTGGTGCTGAGGATCGAACCCAGGGCCTCACGCATGCAAGGCAAGTGCTCTGCTGCTGAGCTACAATCCCAGCCCCCTCCTAGTCTTTCTTATAGTAGTTCCAACTCTCAAAATAAAAGAGCAAAGAGGATTTAGTTCTGGTTGGTACCAGAGCCTTGGGAGCTCAGGTGCTGTGGTTCCTTCAAAGGCTGCTCAACTCTGAGAGAACTGGCAAGATCAGGTTGCTGAGCTGGAATGCCCCGAGGCAAACCCCAGAATGTGACCCCACCCAAAGGTCTTCTGCCCCAAGCACCTAACTGGAAAGCTGTATCTCTGAGCTCTCGGGCCAGAATTGCACTCAGTTTTTGTGGTTTATAACCGATCCTGTCTTTGTTTCACTGAATACTCTATTTTTCCAGCACCTTTTAATCTTAGTGTATAAATTCTTGTAGATGGACAGAATCTCTGGAGCCAAGATGGTGTGAACAAATAGATGCATGGTTGAATACCAGGCATCTGATGGTAGATGATATTCAGTTAAATACTATTCTTTAAGGAAAAAAAAAAAAAAGACAAAACCAAGATGAGATCTCCTCCAGTGAACTGGGCCAAGGTGGAAATGGATTCAGTACAAACGCAGTATCCCCATGACTGAAGGATCCAGGAGCCCTGAGCTGTAGATGTGGCACCTAGCTGCCTGTTGAACGTTCCTTTCAGACATGAGAAAAATACTCCCCAAAGTGATTGCTGTAAGTAGCTCTTCACTGCCAGCTTCCCTTGGCAAGGTGCCACTTGGCCAAACTTTCTGCATTGCTACAGAGCAGGCGAGGGACCATTCGTGATCACAAGTGCCACAGAGAAGGATCACTTTCACCATCATCTTGTGCCCCGTGCACAGTGTACATAGAAGCAGAGATTCTTATCTCAGATAAGAGCCGGCTGTCACTTCAAGTGTCCTTGTTTCTTCATGCCAAAGTCTTGTTTGCCCCTGGATGCTCAGCCAAAAGGAGTGTCCAGGGTGGTATTTCAGGTTTCTCTCCTCTAGGTTGTATTTTTAATTCCTATTACTCAGGAGGCTGACTTAAATAGTGTTAAGAAGGAGGCAATTAATGTAATGCTTGTCCATTCATTAAATAAATATTAACGGAGCAATCTGATGCACGCCCGACACTATGGTTCCCTTTCAGCCTAACAGGAAAGAGCTTGTGAGAGACAAACACCTTGTTTGGTTCAGGGGTGACCGGCAAAGTGCAGCCCTGGACCCACATCTTGCTGGGTACATTAGAACTGCAAATCACTATGACGACATGAGGACAGGAATGAAACTGAGCAGAGTACAAAGTGGGGGACAGGAAGGAGAGATGGCCAGCCCAGAGCAAGGTCCCATCCCTGCCCAAACCCCACCCCGGCATGTAAACCCACAGTCCTAAGACAGAGCATTCGAGTCTTATTATCCATGTCAGATGGTGTGAGCCAGGAAAGTAGCTGGCAGGGTAGTTGTTGAGATATTGGATATGGTGTCAGGAGACAGGAGAGCACAAGAACGGGACGGCAGGTCCAGTAAGATTGCCAGGATGACATGAAAGAAGACCTCTCCACTCACCCACCAGTCCATCCATTCATCCCTCCAGCCACTCATTAATTTGCCCAGAAAATATTTTCTGGTACCTTTTCCATAAAATGCAAAGATAAATAAAAACAAGCTGCCTGCTCTCATGTTGCTTGGAGTCCAATGAGGGAAGAAAATGAGGAATAATGGATACAAATTGAGTTATGCTCTGTGCAATGTATTCTTTTTTTTTAATTTTTTTTTTTTAGTTGTAGAAGGACACAATGTCTTTATTTTATTGCTTTGTACGTGGTGCTGAGGATCAAACCCAGGGCCTCACGCAGCAAGCGCTCTATCGCTGAGCTACAATCCCAGCTCTGTGCAATGTATTCTTTGTATCAGTTCCTCAAGCCCTTATTTCCACAGGGAGATCCCAAGAGGGCCAGGTATCACCCGAACAGGCTATGGATTGTATCCTAGGAGAGCAGCTGTGAGCTTAGGGAAGCTGAGTGTCCTCTGACTGTAAGCCTCCCTGCCATTTGCTTTGGAGGGACACACTATGTGTATCTCATGGAGCTATCTGTTCTGCAGATGTTCTTGAAAAGATAGTCTGTAATCAAAGCTGTGTCTCTGCTCCCAGGCTACTCAGAAACTCAAGGACTCTTGGAAAAACGCCTCCCCACAGTGGCCAGTCATCTTTTAGGATGTAGGTGTTTATGGCACCAGAGAAGAATGAATGAGAGAAGGCTGCGGCCTGGCGACCAAGGTGTTCTTTTGTTCTTCTGCAATACTTGAATAGGGCCATTCTGGATGAGGCTGGTGACACAGGTACATAGCAGGAGAAGAACAGAAGAGGGGAGGTGTCAGCATCTGCCACTCTCTTACTGGCTGATGGGAAAGGCTTTGCTTTGTGAGAAATGCATGGATTCCTCCACGAGGGCGACACCTGCGTTCAGATCAGGTGTTTAAGTAGAAGAATGACCTCCCTTGGGCAGGCATGGGAGTGTGCCACCTTCGAGTCAGTGCATGGTCTGTGGGAAGGAAGGAAATTAAAGCCCCTGAGGATCTCCTGTGCACTGGGCTCTGCAATCAACGTTTCTACAGCCCGCGATGCTTTTAATCTCATCATAACCTTTCTTCTTTCTTATTGTGACAAAATGCATATAACTAATTGGGCACTGTAACTATTTTTTAAAAATATTTTTTAGTTATAGATGGACACAATATCTTTGTTTTATTTATTTTTATGTGGCGCTGAGGATCGAACCCAGTGCCTCACATGTGCGAGGCAAGCTCTCTACCACTGAGCCACAACCCCAGCCTGCACTGTAACTATTTTAAAGTGCATGTTTAAAAGTGGCCACTTGCCAGGTTGTACAACCATCACCACTACTTAGTTCTAGAATGTTCTCATCACTCAGAACAGAAAGCATGTGCCCATTAACAACTCTCCTTCCTCCCTACCCCAACCACTAATCCGCCTTCTGCCTCATTGGGTTTGCCCATTCTGAATATGCATCATGACCTTTGATACAGGTATTTTTGCTCTTCCCATTTCACAGATGAAGAAGCTGCCGCCCAGAGAAGTTCATATCCTGTCCAAAGTCCCGGAGGTGGCAGAGGATGGGTGGTGGGGTGTGTACTGACTCCCAGGTAGAGGAGAAGCATCTGTCACTCAAGTAGCCCTTGGGATTGAGGCCCCTGTTGATGTGCCTAGGGGTTTGTTTAGGGCAGAGCCAGGCAGGAAGGAGGGGCTCCAGAGGGGAGAGGGCCCTAGGTGTCCTGGAGGGCAGTGAAGGTACCTTGCTACAGGTGTCTGGGGGAGGGCCAGCTCCCCAGTGCAGGGGAGCTTCAGGTGCAGTAGCTTCGTCCCGCCTCCAGACCTGCAGCTTTGCCTTCTGGAGACCAGAGTGTCCTTTACCTCCATGGAAGCCAGCCCCGTTTTTGCCTGCCACTCAGCTGCCAGCTCCTCCAGGCAGGCAGGGGCTGGTAACTGGTTGAGAGTTCACCCGCAGCTTGGGGTCAGAGCCTCCACGGGACTGTGTGGACCTTTTGTTCCTCCCTGGGAACCCAGAGGAACTGGGTTGGGCTCTACTCGCCCACTGCAGTCTGGAGCCTTGGGTTGTGGCCTCCTCTTGAGCCTTATGGGGGTCACTTTCTGGGCCTCTTTTCAAGCCTTTGGGATGTGGGAAGGCTTTTCTTGCTTGGGGGCAGATGGTGGGTGTTTGGTGTGTTTTTTCAGAGCTCAAGAGGCTCTTGGTCTCTCCCTCTGGAATGTTGGCCCCCCACCTTCCCAGCTGCCTCCCCATGCCTTCTGCCTGGGAGGCAGGAGGGGGGCGGGAAATGGTGTCCCTCCAGGGTGCTCTGACTCCTCCTCTGTGACCCTCCTCTCTTGAGCACAATTCTCACCCAGAGTGTGGCATCCCTAGGCCCCCAGGGCCTCAGAGGGTAAGCATTCAGCAGGAAGAGTCCCTCCAGAAGGACTAGGCCAGAGCACCTGAAGAGAAGGCGGTGCCGGGCAGGCTTGGGACACAATTGTGACTGCATCTGAGGTGTGTGATGTGATCAGATGAGCTGGGAGGGCAGGCATGTGACCTTCTCCTGGCAATGAGCTGTCTGTCTGTGAGTGTGATCCCCACAGCTGTCTGTCTGCCCCTCACTGTGCTTCACCTCTCTGGAAGGAATTTTCAGTGGCAGCCTGACCCTACAGTCAGCCTGTTGTGGAAGGTCATGATGGTGACCTTGCGGTGCCTCATTGGGTGAGTGGGAACAAAGTGGGCACAGGAGACATCTGGCTGCCCAAAGGAGCGGATCCTGGAGTGCCCTCTTGCTTGACAAACCTGGAGCCCCCGAACTCTGCCACCTGTGGCCACGTGAAGGTGTGGCCCTTCTCTTCAGTCTTCATCCCCTCATTTCTAACAAGGAGTTGATCCCCCCTTGCTGAGTTGTGAGCTGAGCTGTGTGAGTGCCCGTGAAATGCCCAGAAAATACGCACCAAATGTGAGAAATTATGTTAGCCTTGACCCTTCCCTTTAGTTCCAGAATTTTCTAAAAGAATGACCAGGTTTGCTCAGAGTGATGGCAAAAGGAAGCAAGAAGTGAGCCATCTGTGGGGCCTGCTGTAGATGTCCACTACATTACTCACCCTGCCAGGGCCCGGGGCCGACGCTGGCCTCCACTTCCCAGCCCATGAGGAAGCCAGGTGACAGAGGTCAGCACCTTGCCCAGGTCTTAGGGAGGCACGGTGAGTCAAGGAGCCACCCGGGCTCTCTGAAAAGCCCATTATTCCCTCCTTCCCATCACCTCTT
>PVHX01016224.1:0-43974 GCA_004024805.1 Geosciurus inauris
ATGAATTGCTTATTTTTTTTGTCCATGTTTTCTTTTAAATTGTTGGTATTTTTCTTATTAAGTCGCAGGAGCTCTTTATATATTAAAATAACCTCCTTTTTATAATGTGACAATTACTTTCCCAATCTGTCATTTTTGCTTTTATTTTTTGTGATGGTTTTTCACCAATTAAAAATGTGTGTGTTTTGTTGATGTTGTTGTTATTTTGTAGTGGGATTGAACCCAGGGGTGCTTAACTACTTAGCCACATCCCCAGCCCTGTTAATTTTTTATTTTGAGACAGGGTATCACTAAGTTGCTTAGAGCCTCACTAAATTATTAAGGCTGGCCTTGAACTTGCAGTCCTCCTGCCTCAGGCTCCTGAGTTGCTGGGATTACAGGCATGCACCACTGGGCCCAGTAAAATATTTGGTTTCCATATGTGTGGTCTGAATTTATATGTTTTCAGTTTTATGACTTCTGGGTTCGGGCCATACTTAGATCTTCCACATATCAAGATTATAAAAATATATTCACATATTTTGTTTTGATTCTTATATAGGTTCAATTTTATTTTTAGCTATTTGATTGGTGATCTAGAACAAATTTTCATTTTACAAATGACTGTTTCCCTCACTTAACAATGTAGCCTGGATTTCATCTCTACCAGTTTATGAAAATCATCTCATTCATTTTACCATATGAACAGTTATCCCATCACATTGATTGCTATAATGTATTAACCAGCTCCCAAATACAGATTGTTTCCATAAAGAAACAATTTCTGTAGTTTCTACTACATTATGTAAAATAACGTAGTGAGTATTCACCTCAAATGCATCTAATTCAGTTTGAAGCTTCTGAAACTGCTGTTGCTTACAGGTCACTGAAGGATCTTGTTAGATTCTGATTCAGCAGGCCTGGGGTGAAGCCTGAGGTCCTGCATTTCCAGCAAGTTCTCAGCCAATACTCTGATGCTGGTCTGTGGACAGCATAGCTTTTTGTATGATTCTTAAATTCTCTTTTACGCATTCCATCTATTTGAGGAGAAAGTAGCACTTATGAACCATTTCGTTCCATCTTTGAATGGCTCAGTCAAGGTTCTTCATATTAAGTTGAATCTGTATTTCTTGGCCTTAGTTTTATATCTTGGATGCAGATAGAGAAGGTCTAAACCCTCACTCACATGCCAGCCCTTCAAATGTTTACTAGACAGTTTGCTTGTCCCTTCTCTTCTTCAAGCTGAACATCTCTTCCTTCACCCACTCTGCAGATGCCATGAGTTGTGGGAAGGGTGGGGAGCAGGAAAAGATAGAGGACAATGTGCTGCCCTGCCTTGATATTTTCCCTTTGAACTACAGGCTCCTCTAAGTTCTCTCCATGCCTGCTTATCCAGGTAAGGCCATGAAGTGTTCTCAGAGCTATAGGTCAAAGCCAAGCCTTTTATCTCCCTATCTCTGAAGAGGTGGGGGTGGCTAGTTGGATAAGGGGAAGAGATGAGAGAACTGGGTATAGGAGGAGAGTGGTCCTAGAGGTGTATTGGCTCTCCAAAAGCAGCAGCAGCAAGCCAAGAGCAATGGTCACGCCTATAACCCCAGCACTCAGGAGGCTGAGGCAGATGGATTTAAGTTGGAGATCAACCTCAGCAACTTAGTGAGGCCCTAAGAAATTTAGCAAGACCCTGTCTCAAAATAAAAAAATAAAAAAGGCCTAGGGTATAGCTCAGTGGTAAAGTGCACTGGGTTCAAGTCCCAGTATAAGAAGGAGGAGGAGGAAAGGGAGAAGAAGGAGCAGTGGCAGCAGCCCTGATCTGTACTGTGGGTTGATCCCATGGTGTGTAAATTCTCCCACCACAATCAGTTTCAAATTAATGCAGTTAATGTTGCTGTGTACAGTGGGACAGTGTTATGGCATTTCCACCCCATGAATAGAATAAATGTAAATAACCTCAAGAACATAAACCATAGTAGATTGTAGTAAAATTATTAGAAAATGATGAGTTTTAGTGTATATCTGCTTTTAATATAATTTCTTTAAGGTGAGTTTTTAACAAAGGCTATATTTACCACTGGGCTTGCAGATTTTTAAAAAATGCAACTATCTCGGGCTGGGGTTGTGGCTCAGTGGTAGAGCGCTTGCCTAGCATGTGTGAGGCACTGGGTTCAATTCTCAGCACCGCACATAAATAAATAACGTCCATTGACAACTAAAAAAAGTCAACTATCTGCTTTTGTGAGCCTGTATGAGCCAGCTGCAGCTAGCCCTGGTGACCTGAATTTGAAATCTGGACGCTGTACTCCCTTGTTCTGGGAGAGAACAAGCAAGGCTTCTCTTGGAGGATCCTTGTTCCGAGCACAGAGACTTCTCTCCCTCGCATTCCTACTCTTGCGGACAGAATTCACAGTCAACATCAGTGTTCTGCTGCCCCCTAATGGCAACTTCTGCCCTCTGCAGCTGCCCGGGAACTTGAGCCCACCGCAGAACCCACCAAGTTCGCGGTGCTAAGAGAGCCCTTGAGCCAGGTAAAAGAGCCTTCCCTTTCCACTCCAGCCTTTTGGAACTCAAGAGGGGACAAGACACACAACCACGTCCTCAAGTATCGCTGCTCCCTCCGCATCCCCGAGTCGTGGGTTCTCAGTGCCCACTGCAGTTCCCGCCCCGTGGTGATGGAACAGGGAAAACGGGTCTTTACCTGGCACTGTGGCTCCACCTAGTGCCTGTGCCTGGTCAATGGCGCCCGCACCTACCTTCCCGGGGCTGCACTGAGGAAGTTTGACTCAAGAGCTGCAGTTTGTTGTGCTGTTTTGGCTTGAGGCCCCGTGGGAAAGTCTCTGCCGTCATCTGCGTTAGAGCTTGGGCTTCAGTTTATTTTAGAACAGGAAGAAGGGAAGGAAAAGATCCCATTAGCCCTGCACCAGATCTTCCTCCACACAGTGGGGCCTTCTCATCAGACCAGTCTGAATTCGAGCTGAACTCTCCAGCTAGGAGGACCAGAGGTGGACTGGCTCTCCAAAGAGGCAGCAGCAAGCCGGGTGCAATAGCCACGCCTATAACCCCAGCATTCAGGAGGCCTAGGCAGATGGATGTAAGTTCAAGGTCAAACTCAGCAACTTAGTGAGGATAACTTGGAGCTCCCCTGGGTCAGAGGCTTTCAAGCAGAACTGATGAAGATCATTGGTAAGAAATACATTTTACCATGCACCAAACAGTCCGGGGGATACTGTATAGAGAAGGTTCTGAAAGCAATACTCACCCTTACCGTGTATAATGCATCTGAACATTTCCATTATTGCTTATTATTACTTTCCATTTTTTAAAAGCCATCTACCATTTTAAATAGAGAGTTAACAACTCATTAATGGACCACTACCTATAGTTTGCAAAATACTAACTTCAGCCAACCCCTCAGTTCACTAAGAAACAGAGGACAATAAAGAACAAACTTGCAGCCGGGCGTGGTGGCGCACATCTGTAATCCCTGCACTTTGGGAGGCTGAGACAGGAGAATCTCGAGTTCAAAGCCAGCCTCAGCAATGGCGAGGCGCTAAGCAACTCAGTGAGACCCTGTCTCTACATAAAACACAAAATAAGGCTGGGGATGTGGCTCAGTGGTCGAGTGCCCCTGAGTTCAATCCCTGGTACCAAAAAAAAAAAAAAAAAAAGAACAAACTTGCCCCACAGCAAATCAAGGAGAGAGCCGTCCAGGATCCAGAAACTAGTCTCCAATGCGCATTCCCTTGCTCTTCTCCTGTCCCTCCAATGCCTCCTCTGGGCCCTGCCCCAGGTTCCCTTTACAGAAAGCCCAGAAGTCCCACCTCCTGTAGCCAGGGCCCACTTAGGACAGCCTATCAGGTCCCAGCGCAGGCGCTAGGTGCAGCAGAAGTCAGTGATCCTCCCTAGCTCTCTCAGGCTCCCCCCGCAATAAACTTCTCCTATTCCAGCGCTAGGCGGCAGCAAAGAGCAGGAAAACGGAGGTGGTAGGCTCAGGCAGTTTCCGTAACCTGGTAGGTGAATGATAGCATAAGCATATTTGTTGGTGGTCAGAAACCTAAGACAGACAGTGTTTTACCAAAGATCTTTGGAACTTAACTTTTAAAGGTGAAAGAACTTTAGTCTTTAAAGGATAACCTGACACAATATTTTTGGGACCAGTTTTGACTGAAATGTAAATCCGTACATTCTCTTCCTGGAAGGCATTTATGTATTGTTTCATAATTTTTAAATACTCAAATCCACTGATCCAGAAATTCCACTGATAGGAATTTAATATAAGATGCTATTATATGTACAAAAATTGGTCACCACAGAATTTTGTATTTGTAATGGAAAAATCTAAGTAACATTAACATGAAATTGCTTTTAAATTTCTAGTAGAACAACAAAACATGTAATACTCTTCTGCCCATAGGTATAACAATGTAGAATGTAAAAAGTGGTTTACAAAAGAGTACAGGTGGTCTGACCCCATTTGTGTTAAGTGTTCAGGGGCTCTCCAGGTAGTGGGCTGACAGGTGACAGTGGGATCCTTCCCTCAAGAAGGGAGTCATTCAGAATTGCCTGGGAGTTTCTCAAGATGAACAGTCTTTCACAGCCCCACATCAGAGGCCTGTACTGTGTCCCTCAGGGAGATATGCTCCCCTCTGAGAATCATTTCTGGAAGGGAAAAGGAGAGAGCATTGCCACAGGCGTACACTTACTGACTTGTGTGTGGGTGTGGGGGATGTTAGTAAGATGTTCACAAGAGTGGGAGCAGAAGTTATCATTGGTGAGATTTTCAGTTTTTTTTAAAAATAAAAACAATAATTATGATAAAAAAATATGGTTTGTTTAACCATTCACCTGTTGAAGGACATCTGGGCTATTTCAAATTTTTGGCTACTACAAACAAAGCTGATTTGAACATTTGTGTACCTGTTTTCGTTTGAACATAAGTTTCCATTTCTCTTACATAGATGCCCAAGAATGCATCTCAACAAGTTGAGACTTGTTTTATGGCTTAGCATATGGTCAGTCCTGGAGAATGCTCCCTGAGCTCTGGAGAAGAATGTATCTCCATCCAGTTGTTGGGTAGAGTGTTTCATAGACATCTGTTAAGTCCAGTCGGTTGATAGTGTGGTCAAAGTTTTCTGTTTCCTTGTTGTTTTGTCTAACTTTTCTGTTTTGAAAGTGAGCACTGAAGTTTCTATTTATTGTTCAGTTGTCTAATGTCTGTCAGGTTTTGCCTCTTGTGTTTTGTGCTCTGTTATGAGGTACATGTGTGTTTGTCATTGTTATATCTTCCTTTTTGTTTTTATGCAATTTTCCGCACCCCCTTTTGCCTCTAATATAATGTATTAAAAATATCCATAGCTTTTTTTTTTTTTTTTTTTTTTTTGGTACCAGGGATTGAACCCAAGGGCACTTACCCACTGAGCCACATCCCCAGCCCTTTTTTATATTTTATTTAGAGACAGTGTCTCACTAAGTTGCTTAGGGCCTTGCTAAGTTACTGAGGCTGGCTTTGAACTTGTGGTCTTCCTGCCTTAGCATCCCAAGCTGCTGGGATTATAGACATGTGCCACTATGCCCAGCTCTAAAAATATCCATAGTTCTTGTGCACAAAATTCCATCTTCTTATATACCTATTACTCTTACTGCCCCCTCTGGACCCAGGAACAGCCTTAAAAGAAAGATGATGGTTTTTCCCTTCAAGAGCTGAGGAAATATCTGCTCAGTCTTCATGGAGACTTTACCTTGAGAAATGGTGACCACAAAAACAAAATCCCTAATCTGGGCCTTCTAGGCCTTGGCCTGCCTGGTGAGATGTGTGAGTGGTCCTGGGTGGCAGGGGCATGATTGTCACTGGTGCTTCTACTTAGAGCAGGATGAGGTACAGAAGCAGGTCAGTGGGCAGCTCATGTAAAACGCCCTTCTTGTCTTTAGTAACATTTTTTGCTTATTTTGTTTGATATCAGTCAATAGAGGCACCCTCCCCCCACAGTTTCCCCTGGTTGCTGTTTGCATGATTCATCTTTTTGCATGTTTCTACTTTCAGCCTCTTTTTATACCTTTAAATGTCAATTGTGTCTCCTCTAGACAGCATGTGTATTTGGATCATGTTCTCATGCAGTTGAACAATTCTTGTCCTTCATTGGACTATTTAATCTATTTGCATTTAATGTTTTATTGATATAAATGGATCTACATCTGCCGTTTTACTTTTTGTTTTCTACATCTCATATCTTTTTTGTTCCTCTGTTCCTTCTTTTCTGCTTTCTTTTGCATTATATGAATCTGTCTAATGTATTATTTTAATTTCTTAATGAAATAAAAAATTATTTTTGAGCTATTGGTTTAGTGGTTGCTCTAAAGGGTATGATTCCATCTTAAGTCACCAGAATCAGCTTCAGATTGATACTAGCTTAACACTAGAGAAACACAACAATGCCACTCCCCTTTATCTCGACTTCCTTTCCCCTCTTTGTTGTGGTATTATTGTTATAGTGAGGAGCTTTTATTTTATTTTATTTTTAACTTTTGTATAGTTGTCAATGGACCTTTATTTATTTATTTATTTATTTAGTATGTGGTGCTGAGAATCGAACCCAGTGCTTCACATGTGCTAAGCAAACACTCTACCATTGAGCTACAGCCCCAGCCATTCTTTTATTTTTTTTTTAGTTTGCAACAGGGTCTTAAGTTGCTGAGGGCCTTCCCAAATTGCTGGAGGCTGGCTTTGCACTTAGGATCCTCCTGCGTCAGTCTCCCAAGCTACTGGGATTATAGGTGTGCCCCACTGCACCTGAATAGTGAGGAGCTTTTAAAAAACTACAGATTTTTGTACTCCACCCCAGACCTACAGAATTACAATCTGTATTTTTTTAAGGCTCCCTAGATGATTCTGATGTTTGGCAAGTTTGGGAAATCTCTTCCCTAGAAGGTGAGGAAACTGGAGGCCAAGAGGTAACAATAGTCATATTCCCAGGGAACGAAGGATAAGCTGCTGTGCAGAGCCTGGTCTCCCAGCGCCCACCCAGGTCTCTTCCCTGCATGCTCTGCTATGTCCCCCAAGAGACTTCTGTGTGGCCTGTCGGCTTCCTGCTTTTGGTTCCTTCCTTCTTCTCAAAGAGGGTTAGGAGGGGAAGAAAATGCTACGCAGACTATCAAGCCTTCACGGGGATTTGAGGAGAAAGATGGAGGCCCTTGTCCAGGATGACCAACAAGAACCTGGTGACTCATTCCAGCAAGGCTTGCTCACCTCTGTGCTGCCCATGAGAAAAACATCCAGCACACCACTCCTTCAGCATGTGTGAAGCATCTAGTGTGTGCCAGGATCGGGGCAGGCATTAGAAATAAAAAGATGAACGAGACTCAATTCCTTCACAAGCATCTTGAGATGCTTATAAAGTATAATAAAGAATATGTGGAAAACATTGAACCTACTGAAAAAGTTCTATGAATCAATTTTTTAAATATATATAACTTGTGTGGTAACAACACCTGGCTAACCCTGAAATTATTTGGTGGCTAAACCTGAACTGAATTGACATAAGACAAAGAATTATGGCCTTAGTCATCTCACTTTGTGCCTATGATACAGTTCACTGCAGAAATATGAAAGTGTTTGATTTACGCACTGCTGCCCCAGACCTCACCAAGGTTGTTACATAATGTAAAGTATCTGCACCAAATTATCTTTCTGAACTCCGAAAAATTCCAAATTCTAAAATACACCTGGTCTAAGGATTTCTGGCAAGGGATTGTATACCTGCATTTCCTTTAGTCCCTTTGGTACAGGAGGAATTCCAGGGGTTTGAAGTTCATGGCCACAGTATAAGCCACAAATCCCCACAAAGAGCCTCTGATTGGCAATTGAGAGCAAATGTAAGAGCTACAGCATTTCTTTGTGGTTCAGCCAGGCTGTGTCACTTTGAGCTTTCACTATTAAAGAGCACCAGATGAAGCTTGGCTGGGTACCTACCATAGCATCACGCCATGGCTTAGGAGGACCAGTTTTGATGATGGTGACCAAAGGGGACAACTGGGACTGAACCGACCCACAAAGGCAGGGTGGCCCTCTCTGCAGGTACTGGATAGTGACTCTGAGCCTCTGTCTGGTGGTCAGTGTTGGAGTCAGGTTGAGGTTTTGCAGGATGGAGAAATTCTCCTAGCAGCTGGGGGCAGCTCAGACACAGGAAATCCAGAGGTGAAGGGCACACAGAACCGTGGCCAAGAGTACAGGCCCAACCTCAGACAGTGGGCTCAGTGCAGGCCTACAGTCTCAGAAAAGGACCAGGCAAGAGTCTGCAGGGCCTCTGTCTGAAAGGCTCCCCAGACAAGAGCTGGTTTGTGGACAAAGCACAGAAGATCCATTCCTGCCTGGGATTAAGTCAGGGAGGACTGAGTCTCAGGAGCAAAGCTGGGCCTTTTCAATAGCAAGTCCTCCCGATGCTGAGTTATACACTGAGTCTCTCCCTACTAAGGTCTAGTTTGGCCCCTGAGATTGATCATGGACTGGATTCTAGAATTGTTCCTTCTATGGAATGTAGTACCTGGGACTGCAGATCAAGGTCCAATGGGAGGAGAAATTAGGAATTTATCCAGTCCTAGATGCTATGGTGACTTAGGCAAGTCCCTGGGAGGTAGATTAAACTTTCCCAAAGAAAGATTTGGCTCTTTTCTGCCTCCTGGGATGTGACCTCTAAGCCCTTGGAATCTTCTGCCTAATAGCTGTCTGTTTGTCTGGAGGTCTTGGGCCTATCAGATAGTCTGACATGCTGATAGTGTGATATACGGTGGGGCCCTTGGCTCAAACAATATCAGCTTGGCTCCTGGAGGGGCTGGAGACTAAGGTCAGCCACGTGGGCAGTCAACCACACCTTTGTGATTAGCCCGCAGTAAAAATCTCTGGACTCAGGCACAGGGGGAGCTCCCTGGGCTGGCCACACTGTAGGTATTTCTACATGCCCTTGCTGGGAAATGAAAGCACTATCCACGTGTCCTCCCTGGGAAAAGACAGCTGGAAGTTCTCATCTGGTCCCTCCCAGGCCCAGCCCTGTGAGCGCTACAGCTCTACTGAAGTCTGAGTCTTTGTAGTAAATTGTGGAAACTTCAGGAGGGCTTGGGACCTCACAGTCTGCAGTCCCACCTCCCTCCCTAGATCTCAGTGGGCCCCAAACACCAAGCCCTCGAGTACCATTCTTATTCCTCCAGCTCTCCTCGTCTCAGGGACCTTAGTGGACAGTCCAGTCCCTCTGCAGATCAGTGAGCCACGGCTGCCAGCCTCTCTTCATCCTCAGGATTAGGGCCAGTGGGGGCCAGGACAACCACTTCAGTGTTCTGTCTGCTCCAAACAGAGAGCTCCGTTTCCATTGTCACCCTCCTTCACTCTGCTGGGCTACTTCCCAAGTCCAGTTATGGTTCTAAAAGTATGATTTGGGCATAATGGTTTATTAGGAATGATTTCAAGAGATTCTATATAAATAATTTGCTCAGAACCCACCGTGTTGAGGAGGCTCCTGGTCACAGGGAGACCTCCTGCTAATTCTTTCTAGTCTCCAGGCTTCAGTTCCCTACCTATAAAATGGGACAATAATACCTGCCCTGTCTGCTCTGTAGCGTGCCAAGACTAATTATAGTGCCTGTTAAGTGTTTTACAAACTGCAGAGTGATCTTCAAACTTCAGGAAAGAACATTTTTAGAAAGAATGAAGAAAGTTCTGCCCTGACCCTCTTTGGATAAAAGTCAAATTTTTGTCTGTTTCCTACATCCATCCCTCCCTTCCTTCCTTCCTCCCTTCCTTCCTTCCTTCCTTCCTTCCTTCCCTCCTTCCTTTCTTTTTCATCTCCACTTTTCTTAGAAGATATTTTATTTTATTACTAGCAAACTAAAATAATGACCTTCCAAAAAATTTCAAAAATAGAATTTAGGTAAGGGGCATACATTCACTTGTGCCCCTATTTCTTAAGAAGTGTATTTTTAATTGACTAGAACATAGAAAAGTGTTCTTTTCTTCACATGTGCACGTTCTCTTTTTCACCAAGGCAAGTCGGCCTTGGTGTAGACTGTACTTCTACTGTGATCCCTGCTCTTCATCCTAAGGGCTTTCCTGCCCCTTTGTTCATCTTGGTTGTCCCAGCTGGTCCCTGCAGTGTACAGACACCCTCAGTGATGGAGGGTTCCCACCTGGGCAACCACAGCCCAGGTGGTAAGAGAGGAGTCATTACCCTGCTGACCCCAGCAGGTGCCAGCCGGATCCCTCCCAACAAGCTGGAAAGCAGGAAAAGTAACTGTGAATATGTAGATGGCCTCCCCAAGACTGGGATCTGCCCTCATCCTCCCAGGACACCCTCAATCCCTCTGCCCGCTGTTGCCCACTTTGCTCCCCACAGAAGACTAAAGAAAGACCAGAAGGATGAAGAGAAGCCTTTCCACAAAGATCAAAGCCATGACCAAGTCCTTACCATTTCCACCAAGTCCTGGGAAAAGAAGTAATTCACCTGAAGCTAAAAACCTAAAGATTTCCCCTAAACTTTATTTTCTACTCTAAAGTAAATGTACTTAAGATATACAATGTTTGGTCAAAGACACAGACTATAGAGCCATCCCATAGGGGTTCAAATCCAGCTCTCCAGTTTGCCAACTTGACCTTGGGCTAAATATTTAACCTGTCTTTAGCTTGGTTACCTCATGGCATTGATGTCATGACTGAATGTATTTCATATATATCAAGTTCTTAGACCAGAGACAGGTACACAGTAAAAGCTGCTTGTGTTAACTATTATTATTTTAGAATAAAATTTGTAGTTATTTACCAGCTAGATTATGAAACTTTTCCCATCTCATCCCTGACCCTAGAAAATCTGAGCAAATCTGATGAGTCAAAAATTTATGTCATGGTCTAGAGCCCTGGACACAGTGCTGATAACTCTATGTTGAAAAGCATAGAAGCAGAAAAAAGTTGAGCCCACAGTGACCCCAACCCAAATCCCTAGAGCAGGGTCTTGGTTGTCTATCAGACCCAGTTTTTCCTTCCCTGATGCCAAAACCCCTTTGTCTGCACCAAAGCCCAGCTCCTCCTTGTTTGGCCATGGGCTTCCTTCACCGTCTCTTGCTGCTCTTAAGTACAGGCCTGTCAGCCTCAGTACTATCTTTGTCGATGTTTAATTCAACCTGGTGAACATTGGTTGAGAAGAGGAATGTGGGAAGCCCAGATGTGTCGAGATAAAGACTGACAGGTCCACAGATGTTCTGTGCGTAACTCATTGCCCAGAACTGTCCTTGAGGCAAAGGGTTTGGATTTATACTCTGTGTGAATTGTCACTGGTCACTGACTTCTAGGCATCTCTGGAAGAGGCTGCTCCTGTCAGTCAGAGCAGGGGTCCAGAGAAGGGCACAGGTGTGAGCCTTTCGCCACACACAACAGCTGAGAGGTGACATCAGCAGCCACTTAGGTGGGTGTTGACGGGTGTATCCATCAGCATTGCATCGCTGTGACCAAAATACCTGATAAGAACAAGTTAAAGGAGGGAAAGTTTATTTTGGCTCACGGTTCAGAGGTTCAGTCCATGGTTGGCTGAGTGCCTTGCTCTGGGCCTAAGCGAGGCGATACATCATGGCCCAAAGGTGTGGCAGAGGGAAGCTGCTCAGGAAAGGGAAGCTGCTAAGGAAAGGAAGCAGAGAGAGAGAGAGAACAGAGAGAGAGAGAAGGGAAGAAGGGCTGCAGGGAAGATGCACCCTTTCAGTGCATGCCCCCAGTAACCCACCTCCTCCAACCATACCTCACCTGCCTTCAGTGACCACCCAATTAGTCCATTCAAACTAGGATGAACTGATTAGATTACAGCTCTCACAATTCAATCGACTCCCCTCCAAACATTCTTGCATCAACACAGGAATTTTTGGAGGGATACTTCACGTCCATACCGTAGCAGCGGTCACCGACAGTGCCTACTGCATCTGCTGTCCACTTCGTACTGTCCATGCATCGTACTCTGACCTCATGGAGGTTGCTGGGAGAAACCATGGCATGAAATTCTAAACTGAGAGTAGCAATTGCAGGGACACACACGTGACTGAGCGGCTCCAGGTCAATAATGTGCCAGAGCCAGCTTGTCAGCATACGGGAGCTGACTGCTGAATTTTCAGGAGCTTGGCAACTCAGTTGTGAATTCTGCACAGTCCATATTAAAAATTAAAATATATCAACTGACACATAATTACATTCAACAACAAAAGCAGAAACAATCCAAAACACATCGTTTCCTACTTGTTTTACTCTATTTCATACCTTCTATGACCTGGGAGTTATTAGGTCCTTGGAATCTGTAGGGTGTCAGTGCAATACAATGGTGTGCTGCGGCAGATCCCCTATCGAAGCTGTGCCATTATGGTGGGACCTTGAAATTGACTATACTGAGAGAACTTATACCACAGAAATGGAAAACTACACATCAGGGCTCCGCCCCCGCCCCCAGGAACCAGATATGAAACACTCACTAGCAAACCCCAGCTTCACATGGACTCCGGAAATGGCACACAGCTCATCTCAGTCCCAGTTCCAATGAGGGGGTGACAGACGAAGACTCCAGGGTTGACAGTATTTCCTCTGCTCCTAAATCCTAGTCCATTTGGAGTCCTGAGGAGCAAGATGAATGATGACTTAATAGAGAAATTCTCTGTTGTTAATTTACTCTTGGACTTAAAGGCTTAAAAGGTAGCCTGCACAAACCCTGTGAAATTGCAACAAATCTCCATATATTTAGAAACAGACACCATCCCATCTGCTGGGCATCAGTCCACTCCCCTGGGTCCTCCTGCCTCCTGCCACCCACCTAGCCACTGAGCTCAGGTGTGGAGCTTAGAGACCAGCAGCGTAGAAGCTGATTTTAAACAAGCCCCTGCTCCCACCCACTTCCCAGGGGTTCTGTGCAATCAATTGGCATTAATAAGATAAACTAATTGGAGGTGTCCTGGATCACAAGCCGAGTTCTCAGCTGCTGTCTCTTGGCTCCCGGCCCAACTCCTGCTGATCCCGATGGCCAGCAGGAATTAAGGGCAGGCATGGGGGCAGGACAGGCTAGAAACAGAGGAACCTGGGGTTCAGGGTCCCAGGCTTGCAGCACAGTATTGCAAAGTGGGGGTGAAGACCCCCCCCTCCTTTCCCCATCCTGATGGGTTTGATCCAGTGCAGAAGAAGGTACCTTCCTCACCCATTTGGACCTACAGTTTTATTGGCAAAGTGAAATCATCACATATAGGAGGTAGCAAGGACCCTGAGAAGCACAGAGTTCATGTTTTCTTGCTAGCACACCAAGACACTGGGTCTGACAAAGGAGTTTGCACATTTGCTCTGTGCAAGGGGCAGCTTCGGCAGGACAATTGGGAGGCTGAATTGTTGCAATGGATAGGACATTTCAGTGGTTTATGGAAAACAATAAGAAAGGCCATCATAAATCTCACCTCACCCAGAAAATCAGCGGCTGCCCCCTTAGAGATCTGTGGTTGCTACACGAAGTCAACTATTTCATTTGGCTGTATTGCAATAGCTGGCAGATAATTCTGTCTCATATGTTTATTTCTCCAGGAAATAATTCTAGCAAAGTAATGTCCAGTTCACCCATAAGAAGGGAAAAAAGACATTCATTTTCAGATTCTAAGGACAGTCAAACCTCCTTAGATTTCCTTCCTTTGATCTGTTCATTTCTTTATATATTCAGTGATACCCTATCAAAATCTGTTTCCTTCATTTAGCTTGTATTCATTCATTCATCAAAGGGGCATTTCTTATAAGATGCTTTTCGATGTTCCCATGACTGTCTTAAACTACAAATATTGGTGTAATCCTTTGACCAGCAGCCAGCACACCACCGCACACAGGGTATTACTCTGTGAACAGCTGTGCAGGTGGGGTACTGCAAAACTCCAGGTGATGCCAATCATAACGCCATCTGAGGCTGCTCCATAAAACTTTCTGTGATGACCACATTGTTCTGATGCAGTAACCACAAGGCACATGTGGCTCTTGTGCACTTGAAATGTACTTAATGTGATTTCTCATTTTTGTTAATGTAAATTTAGGTCATCATGTATGGACTGTATGGTCTGTGTCCATAGCAGCTCCGTTCTCATTCATGCATTCATTCATTCACTTAATAAATATTTATGGAGCTTCAGCTATGAGCAGTGTGCTGTGCTAGGCCCTATGGGTACACAGAGTACAACACAGAGTACACAGGCTGAAATGTTGTGATGGATAGGACATTTCAGTGGTTTATGGAAAACAATAAGAAAGGCCATCATAAATCTCACCTCACCCAGAGAATCAGCGGCTGCCCTCTTAGATATCTGTGGTTGCTACACAAAGAAAACTATTTCATTTGGCTGTATTTCAATAGCTGGCAGATAATTCTGTCTCATATGTTTATTTCTCCAGGAAATAGACTTCCAGGCTAGACCTTCAGTGTAAAGGGGAGAGCATCTACTATGTGTACTGCTACCTGGGGGAAGGCTGGGTCTAATGGGTGAGAGACTTTCTTCATTGAGGTATGTTTAAGCTGGGTCTTGATTTAGAAGCATTCCACGAAGAGAAAGTAGGTGAGAGGTCTCAGAAGGAAAGATTGTTGAGGGGTCTATGGTGAAAAGGCTGTCCAGTGGTTGGTCGTGCACAGAACTCTCAAGACCATGAACACAAGCAAGTTTGCAAGACAACTGCAAAAGGAAAATCTCTTCTGCTATAGCTTTTCTAAATCCCAGGATTCCCAGCTGAGGAGGGACAGGAGTGTGAAGCAACCCACAGAGGCGATCTGTCCTAAAGGCCTCTGGAAAGCCACACTTCTATACATTTAGAGAGAGAGAGAAGGAGAGGGAGAGAGAAAGTTTATAGCTGAGCTTCTCTTCTTGCTGGTTGCTCTTAATACTACTGTCAATAAACTAGTATAGGCCTTTCATTATGGAAAGAAAGATTTCAGAAGTCCTACTTCCTCTAACACATTTATGCAGGTGAATTTGAGTGTGGTCTCTCAAGGTAGAACTATGCCCTGCATGAACGAGGCACCAGGTATTCTGCCCCTGGGGTCGATGCCTAGGCCTAGAGTCGAGGCTGGGGAATGGCTGTTCAGGCTCCCTCTCCCCTTCATTCACCACTCAGTCTCTACCAGGCATGGCATTCTGCCTGATGGTGGTGGAAGGCCAACTGCACATGCCTTGGGAAGGACTCTGCCTGGAAGCTAGAGGCTTGTGTTTGGCAAGTGACCTCATGCGCTCAGCCCTGCAGCTGCTCCTTAACAGTGGTGGGCAAGAGGCAAATACCAAAGAGTGTGAGGAATCTTTTTTTTTTTTCCCTTCAAAGCAGGAAATGAAAAAGCAGTTGGAAAGAGACTCTCCAGCCTGGAACTAGATGAGTCCTTCCTTTCCCTTTGTACTCTTCAGGGAGCAGGGCAGAAGAGACTAGGTACCTAAGAATGTGCCAGGTGGGGAGTGGTAAGGGGCCTGCAGGAAGTATGTGGCCTCCAACATGTCACTGCTCTGGGTCTCCAGCAACTGTGGGTTGGCCAGAAGGGAGATTTGTCAGAGCGCAGGCTCTTGGTTCCCTCCCCGCTTCCCTGAATTCTATGTATAATTGGGAACATGACTTTCCCTCCTGACCCAAGCAGCAGGTACAAAAAGCTGAGGGAGAGAGACCAGGGAGTCCATCTTCCTGGGGGACTGATGAAGGAAATCTTGGCCTTCCTGCCCTCCTGCATTGCAAGGGACCTAGATTGCCAGAACTTTCTGACATTTGCATCTTTTCTATTTCCTCTGAACATGCTGCCCAGCTTGCTTTTCTCTCTCCTCATCCATGCACCTGCTATAGCTCAGCATGGCTATCACTTTGTTCTTGTTCTTCCTCATGATGCCAGAACTTCTGTCCTTCAGCACTTGTGGCACTGTGGGTCAGCGAAGGGAGAGGTGAGATAGAGAGGAGACACACTCTGGGGCCTCTGAGGTCTTTGCTCAAACCCAATCCCCTACATATCTTCTACAAAGTTAGGGAGCAGTCCCCAAACCACTCAGGTCAGTGATTTGCTGGAGGGACTCACCGAACTCACTGACAGCTACCGTGCTTGTGGTTATGGTTTATTAGAGCAAAAGGATATGGATTAACATCAGCCAAAGGGAGAGAAAGGTATGCAGAGCCCAGGAGAGTTCCCTGCCGTGGAGGTATTGTAAAATCCAAACTCAAAATGGAGTCACTGTGGCTCAGGCCTGCACGTATCTGCTAACCTGCTTTTTGTGCTTCTGTGATTTTGCTATGCTTGCTTCTCACAGATGGGGCCAAACCACAGGCTGCCAGAACCCCAGGCCACTTACCTAAAGTTCGAGGAACTGAAAGGGGACATAGGAGGCGCCATCACAGTTGAACTATAAATAACTATAGACTGCATATTTGCCAAATCCTGTTTTCCTGAGCCGTGTAGCTAGCCCATCCTATAATAACCTCTGAAACCCTGATTTCAGGGTCACTCTCTGAAGGAAAGGAGAGCTGACCCCAATTGATTGGCCTGTGTGCCTATTTCCTCAATCAACTTTGCTGCTTCTGTAGAGTTGTCTGGGCTGCTCTTCTTGGGGAAAGGTGCGGGTTGGATGCAACAGTATGGACAACTCTATATTCTCCCGGGGACAATGTGTGACAATATGCATGGAATATTGCCAGCCAAGGAAGCTCTCCTGAACCTTTTTTTTTGGTACTGGAGATTGAACTCAGGGGCGCTCGACCACTGAGCCACATCCCAGCCCTATTTTGTGTTTTATGTAGAGACAGGGTCTCACTGAGTTGCTTAGTGCTTCGCCATTGCTGAGGCTGGCTTTGAACTTGCAATTCTCCTGTCTCAGCCTCCCTAAGTGCTGGGATTATAGGCTTGCACCACTGCACCCAGCTCTCTCCTGAACCTTGGTGTCAGAGTTTGTTCTGGGGGTCAGTCATGGAGGCAAAGCCAACCAACTCATGGGGCAGACCTGAGTTTCTAGCCCCTCTGGAGGTTGAGCTGATTGGTACCCAAAGACTTCACCATGGATTACATTATTAGCATTGACTATCTGCAGGTGGACACTAACACTCTTAGCAGGCAGGACATTCCAAGGGCTCAGAGGTCACCTCCTAGGAACCAAGGGCTGACTTCTCAGCTAATCCTTTACCACATCTAGCTTCATGATGTTATGACATTGCACTCTTACTAGCTGCCCTGTTTCCTCCCTGGTAGATTCGTTAAGTTGGGGGCAATAATTTCTGCTTCGCTGGTTGGGTGTTTTTTGTTTGTTTTAGTGAGGATTAAATAACACAAGATATGTGAAGGATCTCATATGTGAAACATTTCAACAAAAATTATCTCCTTCCTAATCTCTTTCTCCATTTTTTGTTGTTTTTGTTTTTTTGTTTGCTTTTTTTGTTTTCCTGCCATTCTGGGGATTGAACCCAGGGGCACCTCTACTACTGAGCTCCATCCCCAGCCCTTTTTGTTTGTTTTGTTTTGAGACAGAGTATCACTAAGTGCCCAGGCTGGCCTCAAACTTGCCATCCTCCAGCCTGAACCTCGGAGCAGCTGGGGTTACAGGTATGCACCTAGCCTTTCTGCCCGCTGACCTTAAGATACTCTGATCTCATCGCCTAAACTTGCTTAGGGCATTATTCCCTCTTCTTCTTCTTTCCATCCCTTATTCCAGCTTGCTTTTCTTTTGTCCCCCAGAAAGGGAAAATACCCTACATGTTGTGTGACTAATTTGCATTTTATATTTTTAAATAGTAAGCAATTTACAGATAAGTACATGGTTTCAACTGAAGTAATAAATTCACTTGAACAGGAGACAACAATCATGTGAAAAGAATAAATGTCTGCTAACTGTCAGAAAATTTGTGGTGACTCAGGCTGTTCTACAGATATCCAAAATCACTCAGAGGCCAAATCTGAAAAAAGATTTGTCCTCTTATTAGTCCATGTGGAATAGGTCCACCTAGTACCTGAAATCTGTGGAATCCTGTAGATTATCACCTTCCAGCTAAATATGACCTGTTGACATATAACTATGGGTTTTAAAGAAATCTGATGATGGATGGTAAGGATTTGGTTTCTTTTCAAAGTAATTACTCTTACAAATATTTGATTTTGGATCACCTGAGCTTTTTTCAATCACAATGTCATCTCTTTGGATACCATAAAAAGGACAGCTAACATTTTTCTACAAAGACAATACCTGAATGGTGAATTATAGCCTCCATTGACAGTCTAGAATATGTTACCACACCACCAACATATTCAAAAGCACAATAGGCAATATAGCCATATTGAATAGGAAAGCTAACAAGTCAAAGGTTCTTCCCAGAACGCACATAATTCTCTGTAGCCTCTGCTACTGTAGGCTATAGGTCTGTTCTATAATATGTTCAATTTTAGGGTAGTTTCAGGGCTGCTAGGAAAAAAAACTACAGCATATCTCAAAGCATATGTGGGTGACTTGTGGTTTCAAGATTCCTTTGGCCCCAAAGAACCCAGAAGACCCTCACCCAAAGCTCAGTTGGGCCTTTCTCACCCCTTAAGTTACTCTTAATTACATTTTCTCTTTAAAAGATTTGTGTGTACATCATCATCTTTAAAAAGAAACGTCATACTTCTGTACTGCACGCATGATTATGCACTTAATCATTGCCCTCTTCCTGGGCTGCACTGAACATCCTGCGCTTATCCATCTCTGTGGGTTATACCTGTGTGTCTGCAGGCCAGGTTCTCGGAGGAGGCACTGATGGATTCATCAAAAGTCTTGACGGTTCTGCCAAATTGTTCTCCCAAAAGGCCAAACCACGTTAACTTTCTGCCAGTAATGCATGAATCTGCCTCTTTCCCTGCACCTCCTGGGGACCATGTGGAAGAAGATGGCTTAGAGTGTGTAACGGGCACTGCTAGGGTCCTGCCCTGTCCCTTGGCATTCAGCATACCTGAACCTGTCCTAGATACACAAGAAAAACAGCTTGGAGGAGGGTTCCTCTTTGCCCCAGAGTCCATCACCATCAGGCAGTCCCCTCCCCTGAGCAGGAAAGTCCTATGGCTCCAGAACACCAAGGCCAAGGAAGTGCCTGCTCCTTCATCCTCAGGGACCCTGAGGGTTTCTGCTCTTCTCAGGCCCAGATTTAATTTCTTTACACTAGGGCCATGAGACTTGAGCTCCAGTTCAGTTCCAACCACCAGACTACCATGTCATCTTTCACTACTCTGGGCCTCAGTTTTCCTTGCTGTTAAAAGGCAAAAATGGGGCTGGGGTTGTGGCTCAGTGGTAGAGCGCTTGCCTAGCATGTGTGAGGCACTGGGTTCAATTCTCAGCATCACATATAAATAAAATGAATAAAATAAAAGTCCACCAACATCTTAAAAATATTTTTAAGAAGGGGAGGCATACTGGGCAATAACTAACCCTTGATAACAGAAGAGTTTTCTTTACAAAGTGCCTTATTTCATTGATTTTCATTTTAACCTCATTTTATGGATAAGAAAAAGAAGTTACATGTGTTGCCCAAGTTCATCCACTGTCAAGTCAAAACTATCCTGGCAAATTTTGCTTTTCTTCAACTTGGCCGTATTGGAATATTCTAGTGTTTGTAAATCTAAAAATGTTAGGGCTTATCCTAAAATAGCAAAGTAGTTTTAATAGGCACTGTTAGATACATCTGGACCTTGAATTATTACTTGGCAGACTTTTTTTGAGCATTGGTTTTCTCATCTAGAAGAACAATGAGTAACATTTATTGAGTTTATCCTTATTAGAGGACAAACATTGTGCTACATGAATTATTTCATTTTTTCTTATAACACTCCTGTGAGGTACTATCATTATCCCCATTTTGCAGATGAAGAACCTGCAACTTAGGTCAATAATAGCAGGGCAGTGGGTGTGGAGGAACCAACAGAGACAAGAACACATCAGAAAGCTTCAGAAGTGATTCTTCAAGAAGATAAAATCAGTACAGTGCCTGATGGATCTGAATATATTATCATAGAATATATTATCATATCATTGATGGAGAAATTAGAGTTAAATTATAGGTATTGCACATAAAAACAAAACAAGTAAAAAATGGCATTTATTAACTTCAGGAAAAACAAAAAGATTGTAGGAAACTAAAAGATCAGTTCTGAATGGGATTTAAGTGGTCATTATAGATACTAATTCTGATATAACCAACACCAGGATGTGACTAAATTGGGAGACAAGGAAAGGGAACAGAAAAGAGAATGTCAAGGGAAAAGTGAAGGTGAAAGATGGTCTTTCATGGGGCAAAATCAAGAATTAGTGCCCCAAACAGAAAAAGCAAGAAGTGGCAAAACAGCATATTATTTAGAGCTATGGAGGCCACAGCCATAGAAACAGCTCAAAAGAATGGAAAGGGATGACCTCTGGAGAAAACATGGGGAAACTGTACTTTGTAAAAAAACATCTTGTAGAATGATCAGATCTGGATTCGGTTATATGTTTGTAGAGGCTTGATAATACTTTTAAAAAGCAATAAAAAGAAAATAAATAAATTGCCCAAGTTCATCCAGATCTGACATGGTAGAGGCAGGATCTGAACTGGAGTTCAGATCTGGAGGCTGCATCTGGAGTTGATGGCACAGCCGCTGTGCAATACCACCTATAAAGTATCTACCTCCTAGCACTATAGAAGCAGCTGACCTACAACAGGTGCTTATGAAGGGAGATTTATTTTCTTTATTCCATGGAGCCACTTTCAGTAAGGAGGAGCCCTGCCCTGGATCCAGACCTGAGGTGCCCTGGTGCTTTCAAGTGTCTTTCTGTCTTTTAAAATGTTTTCCAAGTGATCCTCCAGTATCCAATACCTGCAAAAACCAGAAGTGGCATCTGGATAGTGACCTCAGTTTCCAAATTCTTCCCTTCAGAAAGTTTCCCATCCCTGGACAATCCCTCCTGCCCTTTGGTTGAGGTTGACCAGATGCCTTGAGAAACTCCAGACTGGATACGATGGGGTTGTCCTGCTCCAGGAGGGCACACTATTTCATTCACAGAATTGTGAGAGATCGGGCATCTGGGTGATGCTGAGATGCTGATTTTGAATGACTCAAATTGTACAGACAGGCACCCTGCAGAAAATATTTGCCCAAAGTCTCTGACACTGAGAAGCAGTTTTGCTTTCAGGTCCTGCCATGTCAACCTTCCTCCCTTTCCCATTGGATAGTTTCTGCCCAAATAGTTGCAACTGTACGTTTCAAATGATCGAATCAAAGAGAAGAACATTTTTTTCAGTCATCTGGATGGTTCATCTATCATTAGTAGTCACACTTTCCTTCTTCAAGTATTTACTGAGTATCTACAATGTGCTGAGTGGGATAATATAGAGAACAAGATGCATTCTTCTCTTCAGAGCTCACAGACTGGAGGAGAAGACAGAGAAGCAGCCAGGTGGGCTCAGGTTGGAGTGAAGGTAGTCCCAGATGGGAGCTGTATGAGCACAGAGATGGGGGTGCAGCACTGCTTTGAATGGGGCCTCAGACTGCACTGTAGTTTGGATGGGGAGCTGAACTAGAAGCTGTTCCAAGACTAAAATTCTGATTCCCCACTTGGGATCTTTCCACTATTTGAGGTGGTAACTCTAAGCGGGGTCTCTGCTCTTACACATTAGCTAAGGCCTAATGGATTCTTCAAGTCAAAGCTAGAAGTGTCCTGGGACAATCATGCAATCAATTTTTCATGGCTCCTTTGAGGAAAGCCAGGCCAACAGAGAAATGTCTTGCTCATGTCATAGAGAGAGCACTGACATTTGGATCTCTGGTCTTCAAGTTCCAGGCTTTTTCCATCCTAACTCAAGTCTAGGGCAGGGGTCTGAGTTTCCCTAGGTTAGGTTAAAAACCTCCCATTTAAAAAAGAAGATCCCAATACCAAGAGCAGTAGTCACAGCCCCAATTCCGTATCCAACAACTCAATCAACAAACGTTCCTGGGGAGTCTACCTCAAGCAAGTCTCTGTATTTCACCCTGGAAACACAAGCTGCCTGACAAATTCCTGCCCCCCAAAAGTCACCGTCTTATGGGGAAGGGGTAGATGCAGGACAAACACTTGGTACTTCTAGGGCTTCAGTTGATTTCCTCCTGGTAGTCAGTATGTAGTAGGCGCTCAGCGAAAGGAACCCTGAACTGATTATTATTTTCAGTCTGCAAAAAGGCCTCAGAGCTGGCTGAGAAGAGAAAGGAGGGTTTTAACCCAGTCCAGGCGGGTGCGAACTACTCTCCAACGCGCAGGGCGGGGCGCGCCCTGAGCCTCCTTCCCTCCTTCTGGTTCCCGGTCCCGGCTCAGCGGGTGCTCGCCGCGCGAAGGGAGGGGCACGGGGGCGCGCACGCAGGCTGTCGGGGGCGCGCCGGCTGCCCGGGGACGCGCACGGGCTGGTCTCTGCCCTAATGCGGCGGCTGGCGACGAGCGGCGCTGCAGGGGACGTGGGGGAAGTGGCGGCGCCGGCAGCGGATAGCTCGGACTGCGCCCGGGGCTGGAGCCTGAGCCCTTGGAGGTAGGCGAGCGCGGACACCCGAGAGATGGGCTGGAAGTAAAATGGTAAAACGGGGGTCATGGAAACCCATCTGGCGACACCCCCTTGTTCCCGCCCTCCTCTGTCCCTCTCCATCCTCCGACCTGACCCCATCCCCCTCTGTCCGCGTCCCGATGCCTTCTCCTCTCCACATTGTCATCTGTCCCGAATCACCCTATTCTGGTATGTTTCCAGCGCACCACACCATCATCCAGCTCCCACCCTCTCCTCACCCCAACACCCTTTTCCATCTCCTTGGCTGCATCCCCTCCCCCTTCCTGCATCCTTGCCCTTTCCCCTCTCCTCTCTGTCCCCCCCTCATCCATGAGCCCTGCTGGCCCTTATACCTATTTCCCTCGACACCCACTTTTTGTTACCCCATTCGTTCCTATTTCTTCTACCCTGGCACCAGCCCCTCCCTCTTTTTGCCCTCCCCCATCTCTTCCCCATCTCTTGGCCCGGTCGCTCAGCTGAGTGCCTGTCTCCCCATTAGCTCCTTCACCCTTGCTGTCCTCCCCCAGTTCACCTCTGCACACCCTGTCCCAGCCTCTTCCCAGCTGCCTCTTGGTCCCTCTCAAGAACCCCACCTACTCCCCTAGGCTCTCGGCTGGCCTGCCACCATCACTTTCTCCACCTGCCTGTCCCAGTGCTGCTTGGAGCCCCACAGCTTGTGCTCAGCCCCTTACCGGCCCCAGCCCTTCTTCTCTGCTTGGGGAGGCCTCCTGCTCCAAAGACCCAATGTACTTTCTTTGTGGACACAACCCACTTTCACCCATTTCTGCATGTTCCATCCCCGTTCATGGCTCAGGAGGACGGAGATTGAGGGTTAGTAGGCCCCTCTGTGTTCCTCTCCAGCCACCTCTCTTCTCAAGCTATTTAGGTTTGTTTCCTAGATGGACTTGGGAGCGGGTGCTGAGCACAGGGAAACTAGGATTGGAGAGAGGCAGGGTCCAAGGGGATAGGCGCGTAGGCTCATCCTGGCCCTTGTTCTCAGCCCTGGGGTGCAAAAGGCCTGAATGAGAACCTTTGCTGGAGTGCTATAGAATTTTGGATTTTAGAAAGGATTCTTCCTCAGCCTCTAAGTCAGCACTTTGGCACCGGTAGCTGTCATGAGTGTGGCCCACGGGCTGGGCTGAGTGGGCAGAGTGCTGAATCACCTAGACTCTGGTCCCCACGGCAGCCCCTCTCCTGCCCTGAGCCAGGGTCTGCTTCTGGTTCCTTCCTTGGTTTTTGGCATGGGCTGTGCATGTGTGTGTGTGTGTGTGTGTGTGTGTGTGTGTGTATGTGTGTGTGTGAGGCAGAGATGCCTCTTCCCTCAGTCTGGAGGACTGGACAATGCCCCTTTTCTGCCTGTCTGGTCTCCCTGGCATGAGGGCCTAGTGTGTCTTATCTACCCTTGGAACTGTGGTGAGCCCTGCTGGGCTCCGGTCAAATCTCCAGCAAGGCAAGGGCAGGCCATGGGGCATTGAGACCTGGATGGGCAGGAGTTGAATGGTTTGGATGGGGCCAGAGACGGGCCTGCTCAGAACCCATAAAACTCTAAGCAGAAGCAGAAGCCCAGGGAAAATGTGTGTGGAGACGGAAGCCCCTGGTAATGGGGCTGTGGCAGCTGTGGAGGTGGGACTGGCAGAGGATGACAGGCAGAGATCTGTGCCCCTCGGGCGAAAGGACAATTGCCATTGCAGGATGAGTCGAAGGAGATGAAGGTCTGCTACCCGTGGAATACATTCTACCTTTTTTCCTGACCGAGCTGGCACTTGCACTTCTGAGGAAGAGAGTTCTCCCCCTAGTCTATGGATTTAGCTGAAGGGGTGTGTGTGTGTGTGTGTGTGTGTGTGTGTGTAGAGAGAGAGAGAGACAATGACACAGATGAGGAAAGAGACTCATACTTAGCTTCAGAACTTGTGTTTGCCACTGTGAAACAGAAAATGAAATGACAGCCCATTTCCTGTCTTGGGGGCCTCAGCTGAAACTCAGAGGATTAAATTGGAAGGTTAAGAGCAAACTGCACACAGATCCTGTCCCTTTTCCACAAGGCTCCCTCACTTTGGAATTCTGAACAGTTGGAGTCTTTCAGATGGTGTGTGGCACCTCTCTACCTGCCTTAGGCAGGGCCTGGCTAAGGCTCCTGCATCTGGGGCACTGGCTGCCCCCTGCATTGTTACCCTTCTCCGTCCGTCCCCTCCCCATCATAAGTGGGGGTGGGGCGGAAGCTTCCCCTGGCATCGGTGGCTCAGGGCTGCCAGCTTTTCCTGGTACAGGGAGGAGGCATCACCTGCAGCTGTTGTGGAGAGCTGATTGGATTATGGTTCTGACGTCAAAATGCTTGATTGGGGCTCAGGTTAAGTGGGGGATTCTGATAACAGCGTACATGTTTCCCAGTTTTGTGCAACAAATCTCACCCCTAGTCCCCTTGTTTGGCATCACAAAAGCTACGGAGAGCTAAACCAAGGCACAAAGAGAAGAGCCAGCTCCCCGGAGAGCTGGGGCATGACCTTCCAGTTGTGCCTAGCTGGCTCCCTGTGGGCTGAACAGGGCTGTGTGTGCCTCAAGGGCTGGTCCTTTCAGGGGCACATTGTGGAGGTGGCTGAGACCTGGGGGTTTTGTTTTGGCTTTGGATTTCTGAGCAGGACAGATCAGAGGAAGGTCTTATTTTTACAGTAACTGATGGTCAGGATTCCAAGGCTCTGATCGCTCTGTTGCAACCTGTTTTCTACCTTTGGTCCCAGGCCTCTCCCTCAGGCTGATTAGGAGGCCAGAAGTACACTGAGATCTTTAAGACTCTCCAAGCTTTGGGATGTGAAGATCTGACCTTGGACTTTAGGAAAAGAAATGTTTAGTTGAGAAAGGGGGATGCAGAGAAGTTTAATTCTCAGCCTGTTCAGCTGAGGGTGGGTGGGGGAGGAAAGAGGTGAGAGGAACTTAAGTCTGGATATGTAACTTAGTCATTTCACAGATATTCAGTTAGCCCTTCAATGTGCTGCTCTGCTAGGCTCTGCGATTACAGAGGGGAAAAGTAAGGCAGAGTTGGAGCTCTCAGAGGTCCCAGGGTAATGGAAGAGACAGGTAATCAGACAAATAAGCCAGGGCTGCTCCAATAGCAGGATCTTAAATTCTGGTGGTGTCAGCCCCCTCCCCGACAGCCACAAAGAGGGCTTAGTTGATGCCATCACGAATGGTAGCAGAGCTGACTCTGAAGTTGACTGTCAGGAAAAGGGTGGGGGAGGAGGTGAGATTCAAAGGCTTATCAGATCCCCAGCTGGAGGGACAGCTGGAGGGGTGTAGCTGAATCCCCCAGGGTACTGCTGCAGCCTTATGTGGAAACACCTACAGGGAACTTTGGGTCGAGGTCACAACTACTTAACTCCACCGATGCCACTTCCTAAGAACTTGCATTTTAGAAGCAGAGTGTGGTCTGAAAGTGCTTAGAATGTCAGAGCAAATCAGAGGAAGGAGGCCCTCAGGGAGCTTCCAGTCTGATGGCAGAATAGCAGTTACCTGCACAGGGTCTTGCTCAGAAGCAAGGTGAGGGAAAGCACTGTGAGATACTGATATGCATGAGAGGGTTTTGGGGTTAAGGGTAGGTCAGAGTCACGTAGAAGTCATCAGAGCAGTCCAGATGGGGATGGGCTAATAGTGAGCAGGGACACCCTCAGAAGTTGCAGACTTGAGTACAGGTTACCACAAGCGTCCATGGCTGAACTGAGAGAAGAGCCTGAGGGTGGAGACTTGTGGCCTCATCTGTCTGAGTAGCCCTTTTTCTTCCCAACACAGCCAATTGAGTTCATTTTATTCCTTTAAACCTCGTCCGAGGCTGTGCTAGGTGCTAAGGAATAAGTTGAGTTGGAGAGAAAGAAGTGAAGACAAATCAAAACACCACAAGAAACACTGTAAAAGATTGGATGGGTTCCTGGCATAGTAGGCACATGGCTGAGGGGTCATAGTGGACAGAGGATCTGGAGTAACCACCAAACTATTTGGCTATATCCCTGCCTTGACTGGCACAGCTTGATGGCAAACATTTGAGTAGTGACTCAACATGTCCAGGTAGTACCCAGGCCTTGCTACCAGGGCAAATGTTGGATGCCCATGGCTTGATCGCTGGACTGCAGGGGAAGGTTCTGTGAGCTAAGGGCTGTGCTGGGTGCCTGAGTAGGCACTTCTGCAGCTTTGCTGACCCAGAGCATTGGTCAGATTGTCCAGCCAGCTTGAGAACCCTGGAGCCACCCTCCTTTCGTTGGGTCTTGTCTTGAGGGAAGCCAGGGGACATGTAAGTGGCTTAATAGCAGTAGTCATCTTTACTGAGTGCTTACTATATGCTGGGCATCCCACTATAGGCTTTATATGCATCATCTTATTTCATCCTCTGAGTTAACTAGACAAAAGAGCTTTGTTAGGATTCAAGCTTTACTGATAATGGAACAGATTTTGGGAGGTTCTTACTTGTTTAAGATCACAGGAGAGGTGAATTGCAGAGGTAGAATATATATATTTTTTTGGCATCAGGGATTGAACTCAGGGGCACTCAACCACTGAGCCACATCCCCAGCCCTTTTTTGTATTTTATTTAGAGACAGGGTCTTATTGAGTTGCTTAGGGCCTTGCTAAGCAACTCAAAGTTGCTGAGGCTGGCTTTGAACTCACGATCCTTCTGCCTCAGCCTCCTGAGCCACTGGGATTACAGGCATGCACCACTGCGACTTGCCAAAGGTAGAATTTAAACCTACATTTATTTGACTTTGAAGCCCGTGCCCCTCTCACCTATTATACTGAGCTCCCCTAGCCCTGTTGGAAAATAAAGAATTGGAATATTTTGTCCTCATGTACAGCCTGTTAAAATCTGTTAGAAAGGCTCAGTTAAAATGCATTTTTGAGTACCTACTATGTCCTTGTGAATGATAGAAATGCAGTTCCTGCTTTCAATAGGAGAAGTAAGACACAGGAAACACCTTGGGAACAATAGATGGTGTGTGATGAAGGCTGCTTAGACCCTGGACAATAAAAGTTTAAGATAGGCATGATCTGTCAAGTGGACTAGGCTGTTGGAGTTCAGGAGGTGACACGGCAGAGTGGAAACTGCTCGGCCCTTGAAGTCAGACAAATCCAGGCTCCAACTCCACTTCTTCTACTTGTTATTGGGGTGCTGAAGTTCACTGTAAATTGAGGATATAAATATAGTCTTGCGAGCTGTTGTAAGGATTATTTGTGCTAAGGTAGGAAGGTCCCACTCAGTACCCAGTGGGGAGCAAATGCTCCTCAAGTGGTAACTGCTCTTCACGGAGGAGGTGGCCATGGTCTCGAGCCTGGAAGGATTGACAGAATCTGTTGGACAAGGAGGGTGTTCTAGAGGCGGGAACCCACCAGATGTATAAGCAAATGTGACAAGTTCGGGTTCTCTGGGGAGGAAGTGGTCTGCCTCCTCCTGTCTGCTCACCCCTGCTCCTCCCTCCCTGCAGAAAAGTCTTGCAGGGAAATTCCATGAATCTTAAAAAGCATGAGGGGCTTATACTTTTGGCTCCACTATTAACAGAACTTAAACGTATTTATTTGTTTGTAAAATTAGAAGATTGGTGCAAGTTCTTGTCCCAGAAGCCTCATCTCTGGGATGTATGTCATTGATTAATTTCTTGCCCTCTCTCCTCTCCCAAATGCAAAGCCATGAAAAAGTTGGAGTGTGTGTGGCATGGTGGGGTCATCCCCTCGGGCCTCTGTCATCTCCTCCCGCTCCTGCAGATCCCCTCCTCCAGGAAGCAGCTGCCTGAGCATCTGCCCTCTCCTCCTTCACCTGCTCCTCTTCGCTTTTCCCCTCCCGGATTGGCCCAGCCCCTCCTGAAAGGCCTCCCTGGCAGCCCCTCTCCCGGTCATTATGATGCTAATCATGTTGTTAATTTTTCTAAGATCCAGAAAGAAAGCCCCAATCTGTTGTAATGAATTTAATTAGAGAGAGGCTTGAAGGGCTTCAGAACCTCTTACCAGGATCACAATAAACAGAGTTAACGAGATAAACACCCTGAGATCAGCCGCTCAGGAGTTGGAAGAGAGGATTTCCGCCTGAGTCCCAGAATAAGAAAGTCCTTGGCACCCAGATTTGGAGGAAACCTTCGTGGTCTGCTGTCCTCCAGGGGGGGCCTTACACAGCCCCATGCACTTAGCTTCGTACCTAGGTCTGCCCGTAGGTGGCAGAGGAACTTCTTGAGAAGGTCTGATATTCTTCCCATCATCACCAAACATTTACAGAGTACCTGCTCTTTGGGGCAGGGATACCATATGTCTTTTTGGAGCAACACAGGGCTTATGAAGCCCTGTCTGTGCCCTCCAGGTGATAAGAGATGTATCTTCAAACATAAGAAACATTTGCTAATTCCAGACAGTAGTGCCAGAAGGTTAATGGACTATGACATTGGACTTAGGTGATCTGGAAAAAGCTCCGGCAAGAGAAAGTACCTGCCCTGGTCTCGAGATAGTCACACTTGAAAACTCAATAATCAGAGCTGCTGGAGGAAGAGCAGGGACACCCTGAGTGCTGGTGTCTTTGTTCTGCCCTGGTTGTGCTAGGGTAGCCTGCTTTTCCTCTCTGAGCACTTAGGCTGGGCAACTTGGGCCAAAGTTCCCTAAGACAGGGGAGTTCAGGCTTCAGCTAGTGTTCCTGGATCCAGCTTTGGCCAGCTGGGTGGACTGACCAGATCTAAGTTTTGTTCTCAGATCTTGTGATTTTTCTGGAATGAAAGTGAATGGCTGGCAGAGGAATTCCAAGGACTTTCCCCAGTGATGAGCGTTCCATCCTTTTGTACTGATGCTAGCCAAATTGCTTTGGCAGTAGCACTTAAAAAAACAAGTATTTAGTGGAAGGTTCAAGTTCTAGGGAAAGTGAGCTTCTTAAGTCTTCCCTTTCTATTACTAAGAGTCATCTGATGTGCACATACCTGTGTCTGTGTGTGTTGCCTAGGTCCATGAAACTATTCCAACGACATTCTTGCTATAGTTGAATCTTTATTTGCAATGTAAAAGTTATTAAACATTTCTGGCCTTAACTTCTCCTTATGTAAGAGGAGAATTGTCACCCCTATATCTTATTGTATGTAGATACATTAGACAAATGCTTTGAGGGTAGGATTATTAAATATGAGGAAGTCTCATAACTATCTTTTTGACAGGAGAGTCTAATATTGAGTTGAAATTCAAAGTCACTTTCTCCCCTACTCCTGGAATGCCTTGACTTGTGAGACCAGCCAGAGTTTTATTTGGGGGCACCACCAACATTTTTGCTTCCTGTTATTTTCCATAGTCTGTCTGGGCTTATGAGTAATTAGGAATGAAGTTAGTACACTGCTGCGGGTGTTGGTTGACCTATATGAGAGAAAATTACATGACAGGCATTATTATCATGTCATTGTTGGAAAACCCATTGTGTGGTATTTTTCCACATGTGGAGTTGACACATTCTTTATTAAGGAAAATGGCTCTGAGGGCAACAGACAGTTTTCCTCTGTGACATAGGCAGGGACAGAAACTCGATCTCTTTCTGATCATCATCACTCACAGAGTGGAGTGGAACTAAATCCTTTGGAACTTGTATTGGGAGCTAACCCAGGATTCTCTGGCTGACCGGAGCTCTAGGCTCTGCCCTGGTTTTATAAAATAATCACTGTATCCGGTGTTACCCTTTCAAGGCCCTACCATATGCATAGCACTTCTCTAGGTGGCCACTAGTTTTGAAAGAATTCTCGATTCATGAATATTAGAAATATTTTAGTCCAAGATCATTATTTTATCCATCAAGAAACTTGAGACTCTGAGGGGTGGCGTGACCTATTTGTAGTTGTGTTGGCAAAAGCTGGTTCTTTCACATACTGGCCCACCTGGAACTTTCAGAAGCACATATGGAACTAGTCATTGGATAGGATTCTGTGGAGTCAAGTTCATTAAAGCATGCTCTAAACTAGAAGGGATTTGGGATGTCAGAGTAGGGAGGAAATCAACATAGACTAAAGTCCTTGGGAGAGGTTTTGAAAAGAGGTGGGCGCTGGCTTGGGCCTCTAGAGATGGGAAGGATTCCAATAGGCAAAGGTAAGGAAATGGTGGGGCAAAAAAACAAAGGTTTAGAGGAGGGAAGTATCTGGGGTGGTCAGGCGTGGTGAATTGACCAGGCTGGTGCAGTTGAAGGTGCAACTGGAGGAGACCACCTGGGGCCAGACTGCAGAGAGCCTTGACTTTCCAACCTAGATGTTGGATGCCTTGGTGCTGGTGAGGAGCCTTTGAAACTTCTGATCTGAACTGCCTCTTGTTTTGAAGACAAGGCTGTGGTGTAGAGGTAGGTGGGAACCTCCTTCTCAGGCACCTATAGTGGTTTGCGAGGAGACAGTTCCTCTGAAAGCATGTTTGAGGAATAGGGGTGTGTGGAAAACTTCTGGAGTTCCGAGAGGGAGCTTGTCGCTGTCCAGAGTGCTGACCTGTCCTCAGAAAGATTTTCTCCCAAGTGATGCCAGGTTAGAAAGTAAAGCTTGGAGAGGCTTGGAACTATCCAGAGGGATCCAGAACATGTTTCTGGCTAGGACAAGGCAGCATGTGGCCTTTCTGGTAGGAAACTGGCTACAGCATTTGACTTCACAGTCCTTGTGATGAAAACAAAAGGTTGGGTCCTTTTAGAAAGGAGAGACCGTGTATGTACACAAATGCATGCTAAGAGGACCCAAGTGGTAGGCAACCCTGCAAGTTTGCTCCAGAGCCTTTGTGTTTGCGGGAAGAATCTCAGCCCACTGCTTCATGCATTGTGAACATGTGCTTCCTCTACTCAGCTCTACACGGGGCACCGAGAGACTCTCCAGCAAACTGGGAGAGAGCAGCAGAAGTTCCCAGCAGATCCTATTCATTAGTTCAAATGAAATACCTAAGTGCTTGATATTAGTGCTGCCCAACAGAAGTTTCTGTGCTGAGAGAAATGGTCTATGTCTGCACTGCAGCCACTAGTTCCATGTGGCTACTGAGCACTTGAAATGTGGCTCATGTGACTAAAGATTTGAATTTTGAGTTTAAATTAAGTTAAATTTAAGTCCAAGGGGCTGGGAGGGTAGTTCAGTTGTAGGGTGCTTGCCTTGCATGTGTAAGGCCCTAGGTTCAATCCCCAGCACTGCAAAATAATTTTTTTTTAATTTAAATAAATGGCTACATGTGGCTTATGGCTACCATATTAGATTACAATTCCATATACTCAGAATCCTTGACATGGCCACTCATCCTTGCTTATTGACCTCTCATTACCTAAACTTCTTTGGTGCACAGTGAAGTGGCCTTTTGAATGGGGTGAGTTTGATAAGTTGGTGGAGAAAGCCCCTCTGTGAATCCAAACTGAAGTCCTTGTCTGGCCATGAGTTCTGTCTGGACTTTTCTTGTTTTCACAATAAGAACAACCTTACATGGCGCCTTGCGGTTTTCTATTCAAGGGCACAGAGAAGCCTCCTTGGATCCTGGCTGGGGTCCAAGACTTTGGAGCCTCAGGTGACAAACTATGTAGTGTGGGTGGCCCCAGAAACCTGGCCCTGGGGCGAAGTGGAGGGACATTGGGTCTAGAAAGGTTCCTGTCTTGAGCCATCTCCCTCTCTGACCCTAGGTATCCACTCTGTACACCCGGTATACTGGACATGGGTCCCCTAGAGGGGACTAGAGAGGACTAAAGGACAAATACCTAAAAATGCCCATCAATAAGCAAGCCAAAAGGCTGGAGCATTGCGTTGGCATGTGCCAGTGCCCCTAGGCCTGCCTGACCTCATGGAAATACTTGCTTTCCTTGTGTATCTGGTCTTAGATTTGCTGTTTATAAGTCTGATGTGTGTTTTTTCAAGGAATGCTTTATCATTTTCTTCTTTTCTCCTATAGAATCTCACTGTGCTGCTAGTCATCCTCAATAAATGCCTGCTTCTGAGTAGCTCTTTGTTAGCCTGGAGCCAGGGGTCTGACCCTTGGAAAATGTGTGCACGTGAATACAAATAGTATTTATTGAACCCCTGCTGGGTGCAAGTGTCTGTGCTCAGAACTGTGTGCAGTGACTAAGGGGGAGTTGAGGAGGCTGCTCCCTGTCTGATGGGAGCGCAGAGGCAGGCACGTGTGAAAAATCTCTCTCTCTCTCTCACACACACACACTCCCCAGATAGAAACAAAGACAGAAGTGGTAGTGGGGATCTGGAGCTGGGGTGGGGTGTGAGATGCTGGAGGGGCCAGATGATGTGAGTGCCTCTGTCTGGCTGTCTCTCGAGGATTCCCTCCTTTGCAAAGCTTAGCTGGTACCAGCCACCTCCATGCCTGCAGTGACAGTGCCGTCTTTATGGATGGCTGGGCAGCTTGCTCTCTCCTGGGGGCTGTGCTGAGCCAGTGCTGTCCTGAGCTCGCCTCTTCTGTGAGAAGAGCACTCCAGGAGGGGGAAGGGACAGTGGAGATGAGGACTGTGTGGACAGGGAGGAAACTCCTTTTTCTTCTTATTCCTTAAATGGTGACTGGGTCTTGCATGCAGATTTCCCCTTAGTCACAGAAGAGGTTTGTTGGGATTCTAGCGGCTCTAGACACGGAGCCCATGCTGCGGACCCAGGTGCAGCTCTGGAGGAGAACAGAGAAGCAGACTTGGCCACTCCCACAGTCACCAGCACCCCTGCCCTGCTCTCTAGGGTGTTCTCTGCCTGGAGGTGGGAAAGGACTTCTCTGTTTGGCCTGCAAGGAGGACTCTACCTCTCACCACCCTGCCCAAAGTGCTCCTCTGGCCTCTGTGTCCACTTGGGATCATGTTGAAATGCAGATTCAGAAGTGGTAGGTCTGGGTTGGGCCTGAGATTCTGTGTTTCTAACAAGCTCGGAGGTGATGCCAATACAGCTGGACCTTGACCCCACTTTGATGGACGAGGCCCTTTGTATGGGATCTCAGTCCCGCCCACATGCTAGCATCATCCGGGGAGATTTTACAGGATGCCGATACCTGAGACCCACCCCACACCAAATAAAAGGCCTTCTGTGCAGGCTGGGCTGAGGGACTGGTGTGTGGTAAACACCCCCAGGTAAGTCTAGTATTCAGCCCTGGCTGAGAACCCCTGCTTCTCCTGATGGGCTCTGTCCCCTCCACTGTGCCTTCACCTGGCTGTGCCTTTCTTACTCAGGAGGCTGTAAGTGGTCCAAGGGCAGGGAATGCCTTACTGGTGTCTGCTTCGTAGTCATTCGCAGCAGCATGTGGGTGGTCAGCATGGCTGGTTACAACATAATGCCAAGGCTGAGTCACTCGATGCCACAGTCACTACTCCACTGGTGGCTCTGGTCACTGCTTCTGTGGATGTGCCCTCAGCCATGCGGGATCAAAGAATGCAGTTGTTTAGCACAAGCCAGTTCTATTCTTGGAACAGTAACTCACTGTAGGCACCTGGTTTACATACTTAGTAGATTTTCAGTAGATATGTACCTAGTGGATGATAATGCCCCACTGTGGGGCGGCAGAACGGGCGCTGATTAGGGATGTGACAATTAGAGTTAAAGTGACTAGGGCAAGCTATTAACCTTCCCTAGCTTTAATTTCCTCAGTTTGAAATGGGGATACCAATGCCCCCCTAAGAGGGCTATTTAAATGAGCACATCATCCTATGGAGTCATTACCACCTTTGAATTGGATGTTATTGTCCCTATTACACTGAGAACATGAAAGCTGAGAATGGAACCAATTTACCCAAAGTGCATAGCTCTCTATGTCAGGGCTGGGATTGGACCTGGGCCTGTCTGATTCCAAAGTCTAATGATCCTGGCTCATTGCCCATCGGGCAGTTTTGGGTTCCAGCATAGGCCCTTGGGCCCTTTGTTTGAGAAGCTCCCTGGTCTGAGGGTTGCTTGTACTGAAGAGTGAGAGGAGAGTCTCTGGTGGAGAGTGTCAGGGGTGAGGCACTGGAGCTCTGATTCCTGGCCGTCATCACACCATCAAGCCACTGCTCAGTTCTAAGTCTTCCTTGGGCCCAAGGCTAAGGCTGTAACACTGTCCCCAAAGAAGAGTCACCATCTGTCCCCACAGGCCCCTCTCTACTTGAGAAAGCCACAGAACCAAGCCCTGATCTGTTTCTCTAGGTTTACTTTTCATTCTGGGAAGGGACTGATTCAGAGGCCATGAAAATGAAAACGTAAAGGGAAGACCATCCCAGGAACCTCCCCCCATCTACCTTACTTCCAGGTGTGATGTCAACAGGCTATTTTTTATCACCTGTTGTTGGTTGCCCCATCCTGGCTAGATGGGTGGGGTACCCACCCCCTTTAACAGGTTTAGCACATAGAGAAGGTCCTAATGTCTGCCCTCTTGCTGCCCACCCTTCTAGCCTCCACAGTGATGCCAGGATTACAGGCCATGTTCCTGCAGAACTCAACTTGGCCAAGCTGGTCAGTAAGAGGCAGCAGGGAGGACTAGTTTGCACAGTCTAGCTCAATAGTGGGAGAAGCCACCTGGTCCAGGTACTTATCTATCTGTACTTGGAATAGTTGTTGAACTCAGGATCTTATCAGGTATTAGCTGAGGCTCACTGGATCCAAAAAGAGAAAGAACTGCATATAGTGTACCACACCAGAAACCCTAGCCTCGCCGTATAGAAACCACAAAAATGTCACATAGTAGGCTTAAGACATGCACTTCCTTTGCTCCTCACTAAGATGTGACTAACTGTTCAGATCTGGTGTACATCTGTTTTCTTTCCATCTTCTAATTTGACCAATCAGCCTCCTAATTTTTTTATTCCATAAAATTCTGTGCTGGGATATTGGTTTCCTATATCAGATTCACTATTATAACATCCAGAACTTTCTGAAGCTTCATTTACGAATTGTTCAGACTTTTAAGTACAGAGGTTTTATCTATGGTATTGCTTCAGGACAGTCTCTGATAAATCCCCAGTTTGTATTATGTCTCCGCCTCCCGCCTTCTTTCTCTGTGTGTGTCCCTGAAGTTTTCTTGCTGACATTTTTCCCCCTGTCTCTGACATGCTCCCCATCTGATGGGGATAAAGATTTCCAGTTAGGCCTGGGCTAAAAATGGATCCCTTGTCGCTCAGAAGCCTGGCCACCCACCATGCATTCTGTGCAACACCTCTGCATTGACCATCTGGCTGCAGAGGTCCAGGGTTTTCTTTCCATTCCCGCTGCCCTGTGGCTATTCCTGCATGACCTGCCCTGAGTGTCGTGGGAACCAGCGTGAGGGCTGCTGGGCTGTGGGGGCTTGGATGGGCTTTGTGAACGACTAGAACTTGGATGAGTTGGACTGGTGGGCCCCAGGTCTCTGCTTCATGTCCTCCTCCAGCTGGCTGCCCTCAGCTCTGGGGCCATTGCTAGTTGTGGTTATTGTCATGCTGTCCTGACAGTGGGCAGCACAGGCGAGGTGGGTCTGCTGAGTGTCTGCTGTTGGTGTAGGAGAAGCTGGCGATTAAAGGAAATGTGGCACACAGCTGTGAGTGCTGTGTGGCTGGAAGGGTCTGGAAGGCTTGTATGGGATTGAGTCAGGTCTGGGCCAAGGGTTGGCCTCATTCTGAGTCAGACTGGGTAAAACCTTTCTGAACCTGAAACCTTGAAAAATAAAGAGGGAATCTTTAGATGGCACCGTTAAAAGTGGCAGCTGAGGCATCTGAGTCTAAGAATGCTGTTTCTCGGTGGCCATGTGGGCTCTACCCTGGTGCTGTTGTGTTGGGGACAGGCCAAAACAGGCCAAGGACTAATCATTGGTGGCTACAGATGCTCTTACTGGGACTATGGATCTTTATTATCATCATTATTTTTTTTTTGGTACTGGGGATTGAACTCAGGGGCACTTGACCACTGAACCACATCCCCAGCCCTGTTTTGTGTTTTATGTAGAGACAGGGTTTCACTGAGTTGCTCAGCACCTTGCCCTTGCTGTGGCTGCCTTTGGATTTGCGATCCTCCTGTCTCAGCCTCCCTAAGTGCTGGGATTACAGGCGTGCACCACCGCGCCCGGCTTATTATCATCATTATTATTAAACATTTCACTGAGCTGGTTCACCCCTGTGCACTTGCAGGAAGTCGTACACACATGTGTCCCTACAGTCTCCCAGTGGTCCCATCTTGCCTAACTATAGGACACTCCCAACCAGGATATTGACATTGATCTCATTCTCCACTTACTCCAATTTCCCCATTTTACTGGTACTTGTTTGTGTGATTTTGCTCCAGATAGTTTGCTTTGTTCCTGTCCTCCTCTTGTCAAGTGTGTTTCTCATGTGACATTCTGAGTGTGTGCATCTGGTCTTGGAAGTAGACGACAGTGCAACAGCAAAGGCCCTGAACCAGCCTCCTGGTTCAGATCTGGCTCTCTGCACTGGTGGTGTGACCTTTGGCAAAGGACTTCAATCTTCTTTAATATTCATCTGTAAACTGGGGAGTGAAATACCCTACATGGGGTTATTACATTAAATAATGCACTTGAACTCTCTTTCACAGTGCCTGAGAATAAGAGGTGCTCTTGAAAGTTTGCTGTTGTTATTATTTCCCATCTGCCCCTCCTGGCAATAGTGTCATGCCCTGTCTGTTTAAGCATGACTCTTGGCTTCTTTCCTTCCTTCCTTCCTTCCTTCCTTCCTTCCTTCCTTCCTTCCTTCCTTCCTTCCTTCCTTCCTTCCTTCCTCCCTCCCTCCCTCCCTCCCTTCCTTCCTTCCTTCCTTCCTTCCTTCTTGGCAGGATCTCACTGAGTTGCCCTGATTGGCCTCGAACTTGTGATCCTCCTGGCTTCACCCCCCAAGTAGTTGAGATTACAGGTGTGTGCTACCATGCCTGGCCACACATCTGCCTGTGGTGAACAATCTTAAAATGTTTTTGAGCCTCACATAGGTGCTCAGTTGTATGCTAGGTGCTGTGAGAATTATAGAGGAGACAAAGAAACAGGTTTTGTCTCAAAAACCTTGTATTCTTCTTGAGGAAGCTTCCAGGGTATCCATGCGTGGTACAGATAGTTCACTTCAGGTTTAGGCCACAGGGGCTCCTGGAATTTAGAAGGAAGGGAATAGCTGCTTGTGGGGGTGCACACCTGTAATCTCAGCAACTGGAGAGGCTGAGGCAGGAGGATTGTAAAGTCCAGGCCAACCTCAGCAATTTGGAGTGACCCTGTCTCAAAATAAATAATAAAAAAAGGCGTGGGGATGTGGCTCAGTGGTAAAGCTCTCCTGAGCTCAATCTTCAGACAAAAATCAAGAGAGAGAGAATGTGAAAAGAGAAGGGAAGGGAAGAAGGAAAGAAGGAAGAAGAAGAGAGGACATTGTAATCTATGGTGCCTGGAATGACCTGCAGGAGATTTGGAGTGGGATCTCGAAAGGTAGAGTTCTGACTCTGTCCTCCCAATAAGCCCATTAGGTTGTCTCTCTTAAGGGGATGGGAACAAAATTCAGGAGAAATGGACAGGTCCAGTTATTCTAAAGCCCTAATTCCCTCATGCTTGCCACACCCAGCATGGACAGGAAGGACTGGCTTTTCTGATTTTAAAATGAAGCCCAGAGAGAATGAGTTAACTGACCCAAGGAGGTGAATCAACAAAACAGAGGTAGAAGTGAGACAAGACCACAGAGAGTTAGTCACCTGTGGAGGAAGCAGCCTGAATTGGGATGAGGCAAACTGAGGTTCTATCCCTTGGCCCATGGATTTCTGTCTGTCTGGCCAGAGGCAGGAAGGTGGGGGTGCAAAGCAATCCACCCCATGCAAAACCCCTTCCAGTTCAACAGCTCTGGTAGAGATCACCATGTGACCAGCACAGCACCCTCCCAGCTCTGGCAGGGTTCCAAGGCTTGGTCTCAACAACCACGGGACTTGGTGGCCCAGCATGGGAAGAGCCCATTGTCTTCTTGCATCACCGCTGGCTGTGTGGCTTCTAGGCTGGCTTGCTTGTTCACTTTTTGTTTTGCAGAGACTGTGCTGAGTCTCACATTCAGCTGCAGCTGGGGAGCTGGCTCTTTCTCAACCTTTGTCCCAGTCTGTAGAATTCCCAGTGGTCCTCATGGAAGACTGCTGTGTGTGTGTGTGTGTATGTGTGTGTGCGCGCGCGTGTGTGAAGAGGGAAAAGGAAGGTCCAAGCCTCCTGAAAAGGTAGGAAATCTTTATCTCCACTGGGGGGCTGGGTGACACATCTTGGATGTATGCCTGACCACTAGCAGGAAAACAGGGGTGTGCTGTGGTCATGGGCCCGTGACCTTCCCCATCATCCATAGCTGTTGCCACAGTCAGAGCAGCAGTAGTAATAATAGGCTAAAAAGTGGGTTATGAGGAAGCCCTGGGACCATTAGAAGCCTGAGCTTGGAAAGACTTTGGAAGCAGTTATGTCCAGTACCTCATTTTGCATAGGAAGAAATGAAGGCCAAGGAAGGACCTTGCTCAAAGCTATGGGCAACCTAAAGTCAGAGCCAGGAGCCCCCCTCTTTGATGGCCCAGGGTTCATCTGTTTGCAGAATCCCTTACTGCCCATGCCCCTCCAGCCCCTCCCCAGATGCCCATTTGGGAACCAGAGGAAGGAGGGCCAGGCTTGGTTTTATTTCTTTATTTATTTTCTCTGAAGCGAAGGGTTTATTGAGATGCTATAGGTAGTAGCCAGAAAAAGGACCGGGTCCTGGGCAGACCTAGTTTGCCTTTTGTCACAGGGTTGCTTCCTTGTCTTGGGCTGCAACTGGCAGGAGAGTGATAGGAATCTCCTGGCCCTTTCCCCAAATGGTCTCCAGTTGTCTTTCCTCTATGTCTCCTCACTCCCTGGCTATGCGCTTGGGAAGTCAGTGCATCGCAGAGGACTTGACTCTTTCCTGCCATACCTCCCCGCCCCTTTTCTCTCCAGAATACTCCACAGACCCAGTTGGTTACCTGTGATTCTTCACTGGCCCTGCATTGGGTGCATCTCCATCTCATTTGGAGGCAGGCTGCTTTATATTTTTCTTTGCCCACAGGCGGTAGGCACAGGCAGTGTGTATTGGAGGTAGAGGTGGGGATTGGGCTCTTCCGTTTGTCCCAGTCCAAGACGAAAGCTCTCAGGATCCCTCCAGGGGCAGAGGAGTTTAAGGGCACTAGTCACAGTTCTGCTGTTGCCAAGAACTGAGAACGTGAAAGCAGGGAGAGGGTGGGGAGCAGTGGGGGTAACTCACGCCTGGCTCTGCCTTTGTCTCCCCAGAACCCTTTGAACTGGAAGCAGTGATAATTTCTCCATTTCCCAAAAGTGCACCCTGAGGCTCAGAGGGGTCCAGTGAGGCAGGCCTTTAGAACTCCTCTTCCTCCTCCATTCTGTGTCTGGGATGATCCTGGACAGACTCCGTGGGTCAGGGATGCAGTGATTCGATGCAATCCCCTTTGTCATTACTGTTTTGCAAATTTCGTTGAAGTGAAACATAACTTTTAAAAGCATACAGGTCCATGCTTTTATTTTTTGAATGTTATTTTCTGGTTGTAAAGACAAAAGTCATTAAAATTTGAGAAGAAACAAGCAAAAAACAAAAACGCTAATCACTGGGGAATAATAACCATTCATATTCAATGTGTGTATTTTCTGCTGGTTTTGTTCTAATTTGAGAGCTGTTGCTAGCCTCTGGTTGATGGGGACGGAGAGGTTACGTACAGGGATGGTGGAGGGTCCCTTGCCCCTTCTCAGGATGTTCACAGGCTAGGTATGATCTAGCTTCTGGTCTGCAGTTTAGAAGCAAAGTGTTCCAGTCACTTCTGCCCCAACTGCAAATAAGTCAAATAATCAGCAATGAAACTGTGCATGCCATTATTTATTGAACAGCGTGCTTTGCTTAAAATACAAAAGTCAAGTTTGTCATGTTGAGGTGAGAGCCCAGGGGGTTGGGGGTAGGCGTGTGCCCAAGGACACCAGCTGGCCTGGGTGAGTGCTGTGGGGGAGCACGCATCTGTGTTGGTGTCCTGCCTCCCGCCTGCTTGTCCAGCCTCGCTTCAGGGCTTATGATTGGGAGACTGGGAGTCCTGAGAGGAAGATGTGACCCTGTTCTTGGGCTTGCCAGCACCCGTTGTCTGTGGTGGAGTCTCCCTACTGAAATTGGTTCCACAGGGCATTGTGTTATTGTATGAGAAGAGTTTAGAGCAGTGCTTGTCACCTTGCGGGAGCTCTGCAAGAGTCCAGCAGGAACAGCGTCGTTATCATGGTTGTGTGGTCTCTCGGTCCAGGCTGGGATAGACACTGTCAGAACTGCCAGGGGCCTTAAAAAATGGCGGGTCTGTGACTCTCCAGCTGAAGCCAGTATCTGAGTCACCTGGAGGGCTTGTGAGAGCAGATTCTGGGCTGCGCCCCATAGTTCCTGAGGTTGTGGGTCCAGGGCCACCACCAGAATGTGCTTCCCTGCCAGGTTCCCAGCTGATGCCCTTGCTGCTCAACCAGGGACCACACTCGGAGAACCAGGAGTCAATCCTGCACTTGGCCAGGGGAGGCCTGAGGGAAGACAACATAGCCATGGTCTTTTACCGTGTAGTTTCAGAGCTAGGACCAAACCCTGGTTTCTTGATTGCCAGTCCAGATTCTGACCTCCTGATGTTCTCATAGCCTCTCCTCCTGCAAGTGCCAGCAGCTGGGTGGCAAGGGATTGTGGTCCTGACATTGAAACTGTCCCAACTCTGGAAAGGGGACAAGAGCAGGCCCAACATGGCTTTGGGCGTCAGGGTCCAAATCTTGAACCTGCTGCAGTTTTTCTTCTAGGATGTTTTCACCCATTTATTAATCTAGCAAACTTTTACCCACTAAGTTCCTTCTAAGGGGAAAATGCTGTTCCTGGCACTGGGAGGGGCACCCAGGCACATAGGACAAAGCCTGTGTTCTGTGGCAGCTCTTTCCAACCCTTTCTGTCTGACCCCAGGACACTGCCTCATCCCCAGTGGGATTTGAAGCCATCCTTTCCCCTCCCCGCCATCATGAGAAGAGAGGACTCAGGCGGCAGACCGGATACTAATCCTTGCTCTGCTCTGACATATCAGATGACCTCAGATAGCTCATTCTCTGCTGTGAGCCTCCGTTGCTTCTAGAAACTTCAGTGAGGCAATGAATGAATCCATGGTGAAGACTGTTTTCCCTGCCTGTGACTTTAAAACTCTGGGGGTTGGTTCTCAAATGACTTGCAAAGGCACCGACTTTGTGTCTGTTTTAATCAATTGGTTAATACCTTTATTCCTTGCTTTCCTCATAAATATGAAACAGACTCTCCTGCTGTGAGGTGTGAGGAGCTGGAAGCATGTGACACTCTGACGCGTCCATTCTCGGGTGGTGCTTTAGCTCAGGAGCACTGCCAACTGCAATGGTGGTTTTGGCCTCCTGGTTTCAGTTTGCTTTTCTTAGTCATCTATTGTTTACTTTATCCATAATGAACCATTAGTGGAGACAGGAAGCATATGGAACTTCATGGAGTTAAGGAGAAGCACAATAATAATAGCTCCACAAATTTGCTTGAAGACCATGGTTACCAGATTGCATTCATTTGATGAGGATTTTCATATTATAACACACCAAGATGTTTCTAGTACTCACAAAAGTGATAATTATATTTAAGGTGGATTTTCATTCACTGGGAATAGATACTATCCACTTTTATAACAGAGAAGTACATGTTAATCAGTCTGAAAGCCTCTTGTCTTCAGAAACAAAATTTAAAACATATGCAGCACTAAATACGTGAATTTCTAGCTTCAGGGTATGAGAGCAGCTTCTGAGTTTTTTTTTTTTCTCGTACCAGGGATGGAACCCAGAGGCACTTAACCACTGAGCCACATCCTCAGCTTTTTTTATATTTTATTTAGAGACAGGGTCTTGCTGAGTTTCTTAGGGCCTCGCTAAGTTGCTGAGGCTGGCTTTGAATGTGCGATCCTCCTGCCTCAGCCTCCTGAGCCTTCTGGGATTACAGGCATATGCCACCATGCCCAGCAGCTTCTGATCATTTTTATACCTTAACATTTAAAAATTTTATATCATTTTTATTGGTACATTATGAGTATACATAATAGTGGGATCCACCGTTACAGGTTTATCTATGCACATAATATAATTTGGTCTGTTACTTTCCTTCATTCCTTCCCCCTTTCATTCACTTTTTCGGCCCTCCTGGTCTCCCTTCCACTTTCATGAGATGCCTTTTCACTTTTTTCTCTCTAGCTTCATATATGATAAAAAACATACAATACTTGTTTGTCTGTGTCTGACTTATTTTGCTCAACATGACCCTCTCCAGTTCTATCCATTTTCCTGCAGATGACAGAATTTCAATTTTCTGTATGGCTGAATAAAACTCCATTGTGTAGATCTACCACATTTTCTTTATCCATTTATCTATTGACAGACACCTTGGCTGCTTCCATAACATGGCTATTGTGAATTGTGCTGCTATAAACGTGGATTTGCACGTATTGCTCTAGTGTATTGACTTTAATTCTTTTTTTTAAAATTTTTTAAAGATATTGGTGGACCTTTATTTTATTCATTTATTTATATGTGGTGCTGAGAATCGAACCCAGTGCTTCACACATGCTAGGCAAGTGCTCTACCACTGAGCCACAACTCCAGCCCACAAATTCTTTTGGAAAAATATTGCTGACTGGATAGCTGGGTTACATGGTGGTTCCATTCCTAATCTTTTGAGGAACCTCTATACTGATTTCTATAGTAGAGTATACTAATTTATAATTCCACCCACAGTGTATTATGTGTTCCTTTCCCCCCACACTTTGAACATTTTTTTTTCATGTATTTTTTGACCATTTGAATTTCTTCTTTCAAAAAACATCTATTTAATTCATTGGCCCACTTATCAATTGTCTTATTTGAATTTTGTTTGTTTGTTTTGTTTTAGTACTCCAGATTGAACCAGGAGCACTTAACCATTAAATCACATTCCTAGCCCTTTTTATTTTTTATTTTGAAACAGGGTTGCTAAGTTACGTAGGGCTTCACTAAATTGCTAAGGCGGCCCTTGAACTTGCTATCCTCCTGCTTCAGCCTCCTGAGTCACTGGGATTCTAGGCATGTGCCCCCACACCCAGCTGGTATTAAACTTTTTGAGTTCTTTATATATTCTGGATATTAATCTTCTGTTGGAAGAGTAGCTGGAAAAGATTGTGTCCCATTCTGTAGGTTCGTTCTTCACACATTTTTTTTTGCTGTGCAAGAAGCTTTTTAATTTGATGTAATCCCATTTATTAGTTATTATACCTTAACATTTGATGAAGTTATTAGAATGTAACTTGATCTCCAAGTCTGACATGATATGACACTCAAAAATGTGTTAGTAAGTCATCCTTTTTGTGTGTGTGGCAAAGATTTGTTCCCAGAATGTCGGCTCTCTGTTCGCTTCATTGATTATTTCTTTTGCTGAGAAGAAGCTTTTTAGTTTGAATACATTCCATTTGTTGATTCTTGATTTTACTTCTTGTGCTATGGGAGTCTTGTTAAGGAAGTATGGTCCTAATCCAACATGATGAAGATTTGGG
>PVHX01016225.1:0-43926 GCA_004024805.1 Geosciurus inauris
AATTCTAGAGAGTATACTGTTGAACATCTGATTCAAATGATTCTCATTAGTGTAATAATAGCTAACATTTATGGAGTGGTCCTGATGTGGCAGACAGTGCTCTGAGTATTCTGCATGTCTTGTTTAATCCTCAGTACAGCTTTGCAAAATAGGTATCAGCTTTTTTATTAGAGGAGGAAACTGAGGCAGAACAAGGTTAAGTAATATGTTCACAGTCATTCAGTTTGATTGACATGGAACCAGTTTTAAAGGAATGTTGGCAACTATTAAGCAACCTCAGTTGCTTGGAGGAGCCTAGGCACCAAGGTGAATGGGGGATGAATGCTAACAGTGAACATTACCATCCTAACCTTTCTCTATGTATTCTTTGTTTAAGAGCAACTCTATTAATTTGTAAAGGATTCAGTACAAAAGATCCCACCTATAATGTAGCAGGTGTGCCTTTTAACCAGATACGCATATCACACTTATTTGGGATATATTGTGCCCAGGGTCTGACCCTGGAGATTTGGGAATCAGTAAATCAGTAGTATAATATCCACATCTTATTTGAGGAAAGTTCTCTAACCTGATGTTTATCCCTGATTGAGAACCACTTTTTAGCAGTTGTTACCCTGACCATATAATGTTCAGTTTCCTTAGTGAAGGAGATTCAAGGAGTTTGTTTTGTAATGTAGGGAGGGAGAGCTTAATAAACCTATCTTTATTCTTTTGTTCTGCAGTGAAATAACAGGTACATTTTCACTTTCTTCACTCCTCCTACTCAAACACCTCACCATGTAAATAATATTCTCCAAATCCTGGTATCCTGTACCAGAAGAACATTATATAGAAGGATCCAGGCCCCTGGAAAAGAAGGGAAGGAGGAGGAAGCTTTCCATATTCTGTTAAGATCAGAGCATTTCTTTTCAGTCAGATCTTTGTTTCATCTCTAGATTGTATTAACCAGAATATAATATTTCCCAGTGAATTTATTTTAACTATTTTCCCTCTTATTATGAAAAGGGTTTTTACTATCATATCACAACATAATTTATTGTCTATTGCTTATTTCTTTGTAGGATGCTATGAAAGTTTGGACAGTGTCCCCAAAGTAGATTTCATCTCATTTAATTCTATGCTACCTTTGAAAGTTATTTCCAAATCCAGAATATTTTGTAAGTTTATACTTAAATTAAAAAATAATGTTAAATTCTCTAATCTAGGAAATTCTCTAAAGATACTTTGTAGTTACTGTTTGCTGAGTGGTTTTGCAAATATCAATGATCAGCTTGAATTCTCTCATCTGTTCCTCATTCTAAGATTTCAAGGTATTTTAATACATCTTGTTATTACTCTTCAGAATTTAAAGTAAACAGGGATTTAGGACATATTAGATGATAGGTAAATCACACCCCTTCACGCATGGTGTTCTTTACAGTGAATTTCCATTTTGTAATTTCTTTACCTGACTATTGTGATTGCAGTGAATGTCCCCTTTTATTGCTTGAACAGTTGCTGACAAATTAATCTGGGTTTAAAAGTATACTCTCCTTTTGGACGGGATGAACTTTGGTCTGTGGATACCCAAGGGGATGAAGGAGTGGTGGGAGCTTGGTTGGCTTTTGTTGTGGCAGCAGTTTCATTGCCATGACTGCAAACCAAAACAACAGAATGACTTATACTTTGGTTAGGAGTTTAAAAATCAAAGGACCATATTTCACAACTAGACAAAATACATACCCATTTTTAAAGCCTTATTCACAGCATGCTATTTATAAATCTATGGAACAAAAAAGACAAATTCATGGGAAAGAGATATATACCAAAATACTAATTTTAAGGTTAAGGTAGTCTAGCAGTAGGTGACTTTTCTCCCTTTGTCTATTTTTAAAAGAAATATTCAGAAGTCTGAGTAGCTTGTTTTTCAAACCATTACTAAATTTTTTAAGAATGTGAAATTGTACATAGTATGATCCAAGTTTTACTTTAAAAATTACATGTAAGGTTAGTGGTTGCATGGCTGGTTGAATCATAAAGAAAATTAAATAAATCACATCATCATACCTGTTATTGTATTAGATGTTGGAGGTAGGGATTCTGTTTTGTTTCCTATATTTTTATGTGATTTTTTAAAAACAGTATCTGAAATAATGAGAAAATTGAAGTTAGCCTATTCACTGTGCAATAATTGAATGTTATCTACTAGGCACTAGAAATACAAAGAAATAATGGAACCTGGTTCCTGTCCTTGTGCTCAACATTTAGTGGGGGTGGAGAAATGACATGGTGATGAGCAGCCCAACTCATGGTTTGGGAAGTATAGTTCAGTATGTTGGAACTGATTAGGGCTCCTACTTTTATTCCTTTTCTTCCCTCAGTTGTCCTGAAGACTTTTTGTTGCTAGGAAGCTTTCCAAGGAAATGGAAAGTGAAAAAGAGTTGTTCAGGCAATTTTACCTCCACACTCGCCCCAGGCAGTATCCCGTTGATCTCAGAAACTGAGATCATATGATCCCGTTGACCATAGGCTGCTGTACCTCTTTGATGCTGGTTCTTCCTTTATACCTCTTTAGTATATGTTCTATTGTTTTCTTCTAAATCATCTTCCAGAAAATCCAGCTTCTGGTTGGGAAGTGATCCATCAGCTTTCCAAAGTGCCAATAATGTGATCCTGGTAATGTGTTTTGAATGATCTGTTGAGTCCACTGCTGAGAAGAGTTAACTGCTGAGAAGATGCTGCCCTCAGAAGGAAGGGAGATGAGTCTCTGGACTATAACTAGGGTCCAAGGCCAGACACATTTTTTGAGTCTGAGCAGAGAGTGTTCTTTTAGAAAGTTAAGCCAGGTATCTTATGTGTGATGAGGCCCACAGTGAATAACTAAATTGTGGCCACCATTAGTAGGTAAGGGAATGAGATGAGATGGTCTTCAGGACATTAGAGACACATCTTTGATGTTACTGAAGTTATTCTCCTGGCAAAGTTGGGGGTGGGTGTATGATAAGGAATTCTGTGTAAGGAATTTTGTGTTGACCCCAGGAGACAAGCTGGATCTTCCTCCAGAAGCCTCCCTTAGCCCATCCCACTTGGCACCTGTGTGTTGTTTTCCAACTAGCTGATTTGGAAGGATAATCCTGATGAATTTATTAATTACTGTGTAGATATTTTTAGTTGAAGGGTAGGAATGACATGGATGAACAATATATTCAAAAAATTATTTTCTTTGAAGGAATTAATAAAGGCTCTTGTAAATAATGAAGTGTAATACATTAGATAGCTAGTAAGATGGAAATCAGACCTGAAAACTAATCATAGTTAGATCTTCTTTATGGAGGTCCAAACTTTGGAATATGATTGCAAATTTTGGTTCTGACATGTGGAGAGAGGTTAGGCGATTTGCCCAAAGTCCCACCACTGAATTCTGGCAATCTTCTGGTCATTTCCCAGGCTAATAATCTCTCTGCTACCCTGTGTAGGTTTTGTATGATTAATACCTACTCTGAAATGACCTACTGCTCTCTGAAATTGCCCTAGGCCAACATTCCAGCAACTTTCTAGGTCCTGCTGTGCCCAGGAAACTGATGATCTTGTTTATTGTTTGTAAAGCGAGGGAATTGAACTGCCTGATCTGGACTATTTCAGAGCTAATATTCTAATATGATGTGGTCTCTTGCCTGTGTGGAAGGTAGTCTAAGCATTTTTCATGTCATCCAGATATGGGTTGCCATATGGTATAATGAGGTGCTGATGTTTCTAATAAAGTGTTCACTGTTCTACAGGGTAGAACCAGAGAGCCCACTTGTCAACAATGACTTTCCAGGACATTCGTTATTTGTTTCATACAAACTCATATGAATGAACTTATAGCGAGATAACCTCGTGGCTCATAAGATGCATTGTCGCAACTCAACCCTTGTAACTTTTAAGACCTTTTAAGATGCTTGTGCACATTAACTGTGTGAGTTCAAAACAAGGGCCCAAATCCTTGAACTAAGGTGGTTTTTCATTGACCTTACTAGAAGTACAAGTTTGCTAAGGTATGCTATAGAATGAGAAATGTGTAACCTGAGAGTGACAACAACTAATGCTGGTTGTATTCCAGGCCCTCCGTGTTCATAGAAGATAAAGCAGTAGATACTCTGGCTTATCTCAGTGATGGGGATGCCCGAACTGGCTTGAACGGACTACAGCTGGCGGTGCTGGCCAGGTTAAGCTCTAGGAAGATGTTCTGTAAGAAGAGTGGGCAAACCTATTCTCCCAGTAGAGTTCTGATCACTGAGAATGATGTGAAGGAAGGTCTGCAGCGATCCCACATTTTATATGACCGGGCAGGTGAGTAACTGAGTAACTGGAATGTAGAAAAAGTGACACTATAGGGAAATAAGTGTGCACGCCTGCTCATTGCCAGGCATCTGACCTTCTGCTAGGTCCAAAGCATGACCCAGGTTCTCCTTAGATCTGTGTTGATAATAGAATTAAGCCTCCCACACAGGGCTGACCTTTCTGAAGAGAGGCATAAAGCAGAGGCTACCCTGATAAGAATGAAGAGGAGTTTGGGGGTTTGAAATTGAAGGCTCCCCCTTCATCTTATAAAATCATTAAATATTTCCTCATTACTTTCTGGTAGCACCTTATAGAGTATAAGCACTTTTGAAAGCCTCTGTATTCAGTTGACATGAATAATTCCTATAATCATTCGCAAAGGCAGTAAATAACAAGGACTTTTGCAGTAAATGACTTAGTACTTTACTTGAGTGTTAATCCTAATTTCTGGAGTTTAACCTAAACAGTGAGTTTACATGGTTCTTGATGCTTTGTTTTGCAGTTTCTTTTAAAATCTAATTTTCAGTGTGCCTTCAACTGTTTACAGAGAACCACATTTAGAGATAACAGATAACATCAGCTATTATTAAATCTGTGAACAGGCAGTATTAAATATAAGCATGACACATTTGCATCTTTTTATAAAAAAGGTCAGAGATGAAGATAGCTTACTGAAGGTTAGGCTGAACTCCTGTGATGGGACATTTGTGTGACTCTGAACATAGTCATATTGCAGTAACCGTGGAATAGAATTTCTACACCTTTAAAAGTTCTCCCAGAAATGGAAGCTGATAATTGAATATTCCATGTCTCATGTTGGCTGTGCCACATCTCTGATATTTCCTGGTGACGAGAGTCCTTCTTACTGGCTGGAGAGGGGGTGGAGGGGCTTAAGAATGACTTTAGTTCCAGGCACAGCCTCTTAGTAAAGGTGCTCACTACACAACCTTGGCAGAGTGACCAAAGCTTTTTGGCCTTAGTGCCCCTCAGCTGATGGTAGTGTGGGCATCAGTTAGTGCTAAGGACACTTTGGACATGTGAAACACACAGTCTCCTTTGCATTTTGACATGGACCTGGCTCCCAGCAGGAACCTTCTCACATAGCCATCTCTCCCTTATGTGAATGTCATGTCAGTTCTTAACAAGTCTAAAAAGTAAAATATCTAGATATAGAGCCCTGTTTTGCTTTTAGTCAAATACAAAAATGAGAAGAACAAAATAGAAGTTTTTCAGAAGTGAAGGAATTCCTACATGGTGTATTCTCCCTTGCTTCTTGGGGTCCAACAGCAGTGGTCTTTCTCCCTTCTTGTAGGTGTCCCAAAGGAGGCTTCATTTTGACTAGGTCATTCTTTCATATTTAATCAGACTATCAGTTAAAATCCAAGTAATATGACATTCTCCAAATAACCTTAGAAAGTAGCTTACTAATATTATCCTTGTTTTGCAGATAACAAAACTTAGCTTGGTTCATAATGCTTGTGGTAAAACTGATTCTCAGATCCACATCTGACTGGTTTCCAAGATCATTTCCTTCCCCACTGCTCATGTTTCCACTTCAGGCTTGCTGTGCAGTCACTGAGGTTGCCATAGAGCATGTTCTCTGCAAGGAATCACACTTGGAAGTATCTAGTCCCAGGGAGCCATGAACATGGGGATTGCCTTTTCTCTAGTTCTTTGCTTCCTTAGGAAGAGCTGGGGGCAGTAGAGGCCTCCTAATGCCACATCCAATAGCCTTGAGAGTCCTGTAGTCTATGTCTTCCTAATATCAGTGAGCCCCCTCTACCTATATCCTACTTTAGAGTGTCTACTACACAGGCAATCCACAAACAGTGTAAATAGAATTCATGTACTTGAGAAATGTTCTCATATAGGCTGTCCATAAATAGGGATTATAGAAACATTGCCCTGGAAACCTGTTATCTTAGACTTTTGTAACTGATAAGACAAAGAATCCATCCCATAGTTTCTATTTATTTTAGTGTTGCTCACTGGTATATAATACTCATAGTAGGATCCAGTAGATAGTTCAGATGGTTGTGTATCAAACTGAATACATATCCCAATGCGAATAAATTTTCCTTCATGAGTTGACATCAGGGTAACTATAATGTAAACTGTTTAAACAGTGTATAATAAAAGCAGAAACATAGAATAATAGTAGACTCAAAAATACAATGTTTTTATAGTGCTTGCTTGCTGTGTACCAGGCATGTATTTATTTAATATAGCCCTGTGAAGTGAGTGGCCTTGGCATCCCCATTTTCAAGATGAGAACCCTGAGACAGGGAGGATCAGGAATATACCCATGGCTGAGTGCCTGGTGAGTTTAGGTTTCAAACCCAAGCTGCCTGGCCCAAGAGCTTATGTTTTGGCGCCTGTACCTGTGGTATTACCTCTCATATTGACCCAGTAAAGCTGGGAGGGAGGAGATGAGTAACCTGCATTGGGGAAGTGTAAATTAGACAGAGCGTGAACTAGAGGTGGTTTCTTTCATCCCTCCATACTCATGTGTTTGACCAGGCCTGCCCCAGTCCTCTTTAGGCTCTGCCTCACAAAGGAGCAAAGCACAGAGTGTCCAAGCCAGTGTGTGTGAGAGAAAGCCCGAAGCATGAGGATCGCTTAGGACACTCCCAGCCAATGTCCATAGCTGACTTCACTAAGGAAACTCTGGCACAGGGGACACTCAGAGTTTGTCCACAGAAATCCAGTAATGATGACGTGTCAATCTGCCACAAACCTCCTTGAAAACGAGTTGCTGAGGTTCTGCCATTAGCCTTCTGGGACTTTCCCCTTTGGTAGGCCAGGGGAGTTTCTTGTTCTTTGCTTTCACCTCCATCTGAAGCTAAGTGTTGTCTTAACAGATGGGTCAGCTACTGGGATTTTTTCCTGGGGCCTGAAAACTGTGCCTGGTGGAACACAGTCTTATTGCTCCTATGGGCTCATGATGAAGAGAAGCACCAGGTGCTTCTCTGGAAGAACTCCAGAACACCCCCCAACACACCCCTCTTTATCATAAGGTGGGGTATCTTCTCCCTGAACTTAAGAAAGGATGGACAGGAAATTGTGAAATGTGTATAGGTACCACTGCTTGTTTTTTAGAATCATTGAGCTATGATTTCTTGCCTTTCTATATGTTTTTCCTAAAGTGCATTTCACTGATTTGTTTCCCTTGTGAATCCAGGCTAAAAAATGGGATAAGACCAAATGATGAGGGTGGTGGGTATTATCCCATTCAGAGTGAGATCTGTTAGTGCCAGTTCTCTGGGATCGTGCCACACAGGTGTCCCTACACCAAGGCTGTGGTTTAAATGACCACAGGCTTCAGATATCAGGAGGGCAGCTGGAAACAACACTGAGGAACAAATGGGCTGTGACAGCTGCCCTTGACACTTGACTCTTCATCTTGATGGCTACAAGCAGGCCCATGGTCTGTTTTCCTCAAATAGACTGTGGGGGCATAGGATGGAGCCAGAATGTGAGACTGTCTCTACCTCCCCTCTTATCTCTGGCAAATCCACTGTGGGAGAGATTACTTTTCAGAGTGAATATCCCCATCCCCTTCACCTTTGTGTGTGCACACTCTGTGGAGACACCCCCTCCATGTTTTTCAAGCAGCGTCCTTTTCTCTCTGAACAAGACTGAGCCACCAAACAAGCACCCCAACAATAAGGAGAACTGCACTGGGGCATGCTACAGGTTTGCATCCTCCCACCTAGTGCAGTTTGAGGGTAGCTGTCGACCCTACTCTCCTTATCTTCCCTGGGACCTATGTTAGTTCAGCATTCCTTAAATTGGCCAGTCACAATGCTGGCTGGGGGGCTCTTCCTGAGTGGGTGCCCTTCTGTGGTATGCAGGAGAGGAGCACTACAACTGCATCTCCGCCTTGCACAAGGCCATGCGGGGCTCTGACCAGAACGCCTCCCTCTACTGGCTGGCACGCATGCTCGAGGGAGGAGAGGACCCACTCTATGTGGCAAGGAGGCTGGTGAGGTTTGCCAGTGAGGACATTGGTGAGTGTGACTGAGGGTCCCAAAGCCCCAATTCGTGTTGGGGGAGGGGCAGGTGGCATGAGGGGAGGGAGTGTGACTTCTTTTGGCTTAAGGATGTCATGGAATCATGTGGAACAGGCAAGAGAAGGGAAGAGTTTCTGCAGAAACTTAGTTGTCTGTTTCTCGGTGTGTGTGCTTTTGAGTGTATCAAAAAGTCACCATTTTCTGTTTCCTCTTTGGAAATGTTCTTTTTGAATATAAGTGGTTATTCAGAGTATTGAAATAAAAGAGATACTTTTCAATTTGCTTTTGCAGCCAGGTGTTGAGGTTTTTGTTGGACAGTTCCTAAGGTAGAAATGGAAGACTCGGGACACCATTTAAAGACAAACATCAGAATAGCTTTTTTTTTTTTTTTATCTTCGTAAATGTTTTGTGTTTAGTGTATCCATCCTTGTGAATGTCTTCATAGCCTTTGTTCCTTTTAGTGTTTGTTATATAGTCTCTTGTTTTTCCTACTACTAGATGTAAAATTTTTACCCATCTGGACACCAAACAGTTATCACTCAGTAAATATTTCTTGTGTAAGTTAATGTGATCAATGATCAGAGATAGTTCATCTCTTTTGCTAAACGGGACTATTTTGGTCACCAAGTCTATTAGCAGTCAGTCTCTGGTTGTGGCAACACGCGGACAAACGGGAATGATGGTGTGTGTTGTGACTTAACTCCTTGTCTCTCTGTGTGTGTGACAGGTCTGGCAGACCCGTCTGCATTAACACAAGCAGTTGCTGCCTACCAAGGCTGTCATTTTATAGGCATGCCCGAATGTGAGGTAAAGTAAACAGTTCCCATCTTTACAAATCCATTTCTTTCTCCTGTGTTCCAGCCCTTGGTGGATTTGAATATATGACCTACCTTCACCATTGATTTATTGGGCACACTAAATAAGTGGCTCGACTTTTGAACTCCCATTGTGTAGAGTCCTAGGCTCTAGAGAGAAATCAAACCTTCAGTGTGGGTGAGGTTATAATTTCAAACTGTCCTCAGGAAACCCAGGGTTAAGAGAAAGTGCTGCAGACTTCCTCGAGGACAGAAAGGTTGTGAAGGAGCTAAAGAGGAAGCCTCTGTGGGTTCACCTCCCAAACAGCAGCTTCCTGTTCATCTGTTTTATATCTTGAGGGTTTAAGAAAAATTTCATTTTGGAAGATGTTCTTCAGTTTACAAAAAAAAAAAAAAAAAAGGAGAAGCACTGGTCTGGTTTGTCTGTCATTCATAGGAATTTCTTCTCTGGTTATCCAGACTAGGCAAATGGGGATAAAGAAGCATGGTGGGGATCTTTTAAAAAAATTAACTGGAGGTATCTTAAAGCACTCTGCCAAACAGAACCTTTCTGGCACCTAGTAACGTGTCCTTCTGTATCCTAGGTGCTTTTGGCCCAGTGTGTGGTCTATTTTGCAAGAGCCCCAAAGTCCATTGAGGTGTACAACGCCTATAATAATGTCAAAGCCTGCCTGAGGAACCACCAGGGCCCTCTGCCCCCAGTCCCCCTGCACCTGAGGAATGCACCAACCAGGCTGATGAAGGATCTGGGCTACGGAAAAGGCTACAAGTACAACCCCATGTACAGTGAGCCTGTGGATCAGGAATACTTGCCTGAGGAATTGAGAGGAGTCGATTTCTTCAAACAGAGGCGGTGCTGACTCTTAGGCAGTGACAGCAGAAGGATGCTCTTTATTGAGAGGGAAAAGAGTAACTGGATTGTGAAATTGGTTGCCTGGTGGAAGTTAAAACAGACCAACATTTTGTGCCAGAAATTTAAGAGTTCCATAGGTGGAGGAGGTTACTTCAACTAAATGTGTAACGTTGAAATTGTGTTCATTTGCACTCTGTGCAATGGTTATGCTTATGAAAATATCTGGCAGCTTTGTGCAATGAATTAATGTTATAAGGAATTATCTATTTTGTCATAGTATTTAAGTCATAATGTCATTTCAGAATTCAGTTCAGTAGGATTTTTTTCTTTGAAAATGTATATTCTGGGTAGTTCCAATTGGTAAAAAAATGTAATTGTGATTTAATACTGCATAGTGTTTTGGGTATTTTTTTTATATGCAAAGGTCTTATGAGCCAATAAAACTATTTCAAAGTACTCTTCAGTTCTTAAATGTTTTTCCCGCCTAGGATGGTGGGTGCCAATGTTTGTCACCATTGCATTTCAGTAGATAGATACTGTAAATGAGAAATCATCATAGATAAGATTGGAAAGCTTGGGAGAAGTCATTCTGTCTTTCTGAAAATAAATTTTAATTTTTTAAAGAACTGCATACTCATAGTTTTAAATGATTTATAAGATCCAGTAGTCCCTGGCCCATTCCTCCTCTCTTCGTTCTTGCAACCCTGTATTTCTAAATAATTCCTATATTACTTTGTGTTTCCTGAAGTTAAATATGTCATTGCCCTCAGCTTCATGTTCATTGTATTTACTGATAATAATTCTCTCAGTCACCATTTTGTGGAGATTGTCATGAGGATAGTCCCTTCAGTGGGTCACTTCTGTTTTCCCCCTTGTGTGGTCTTTCCTGGGGATGCCTCTGCACTGGAATAGCTGCCAGCCTTAACCCTGGGGCTGCTTCTGCCTTCCTCCTGAGAGTTTTCAGGGTGTGATATCACAGTTACTGGTTTATTCCACTGCTTTGGTGCAATGCATCTTGTTTCATCAGCCTAGAAAGAGCATTGCAGAGGCTTTGTGACCTGTGGGCTTCCGCGTTACAGTCTGGACTGGCCAAGCTTCAGTGCACTGTGGTCATCCTGAGATGTCCCTTCATTGTCACTCTGTAGGTTTCCTTTGCCCTTACCTGCATCATGTCTTTGGATTACAGGATCCTGTGCTTTTTCTTGCTTGGGTGGACACATCCTTGATTGGCTTTATGGAGCAAGGATGCCTGGGAAGGAAGTGTTTTTAGACCTTGAGAGATAGAAAATGGTTTTATTTCACCTTTAGGCTTGTCTGACGGTTTCGCTGGGAATAAATTCTAAGTCAGTTACTTGTCCACTGTCTTTCACTTTCCCACATTGCTGTCAAAATGCTTGAAGACATTCTCTTCATGATCTTTTGTTTGTAACTTCTGCAAGCTTATAGAAGAGTCTTTGACTTTGGTATTTTGGAAGTTCACAGTGGTTTTCCTGGTAAATGCTTCCAATCTGGAAACTCCTGCCTTCAGATTCTGGGGAAGTTTCCTTTTTCATTCATTCAGTAAATATTGAGTGCCTGCTTCATGCTAAGCACTCCAGCCTGGCGTTGGAAACATTGTTGAACAAAGGAGAAAAAAAATTGTGTCCGTGAAACAATACAAAAACTCATGTTAGTCTAATAATGATAAGTGCTGTGCTGAAGAGAAAGTATGAATCAAGGAATGGAGATAGGATGGAGAGGTATAATCAGAATAGCTAGGGGTAGACCACTGAAGAAATTGTATTTGAGCTGAGATTTCACGGAAGTGAATGTGCCATTCAGGTGCTTGGGAAAAGATCATTCCAGACAGGAAACAGCATGTGCAAAGTCCCTGAGGGAAGAGAGTGTTTGGCAGACTTAAATGTCCAGTAAAGAGGCCAGTATAACTGGAGAGGAGGAGTAGATGGCTAGGTCGTGTGTGGAAGGAGTTCAGATGATGTGGGACCTTTTTGGTAATGGTAGGACTTTGACTTTTACTCAGAATTGCCAGTGAAAAGAGTGAAGGTCAGACTTAAAGTTTATAAAGAACACTTCTGCTGCAGTGTTGAAACTAGAAGGTAGAGAGGGTACGAGTTGAAGAGGGTGAATCAGGATTTTCAGTAGTGCATAGGCAGGTGATAGATGAGACCAGGGTGGTATTAGTGGAGCTAATGAGAGGTGTTTTGAAGTAGTTGACAGATTGTACGTAGGGCATATATGTGAAAGAGGAGTCAGTGTCTGTCATTGAGAATGTAATATGCACCAGCTTGGTTCTGAGCACTTCATGTGGACAAGTGTTTGAATCCTCAATAAGTCAGTAAGCTAAGTACCATTATTTACATCCTCAAGATAAGAAGAACGGGGCATTAAAAAGGTAACTCCCCCAGGACCACCCAGCTAATAAGTGGGGGAGGCAGGTTTGGACCTAGATAATACAACACAGCCCATGGGCTTATCTGTGGAGTCCGTTTTCTGTGGTTCCTCTTTCTGGTACTCCTTGTAGGGATGCTAGCCCTCTTGAACTAGTCCTTGGATATGCTGCTGCTCTCCTTATTTTCCATCCTTTTATCTTTTGCTCTAGTTCCTGAGAGATTCCCTCAACTATTTTTCACTCCTTCATTGCTACCATCCTGTTTTAAATTTCCAAGAGCTTGCTTTTGTTGCCTCTTTTTTCTTGCTTTTTGTTTTTTGTTGTTCCTATTGTTTTCATCTTTCGTATTATTATTCCTTAAATTTAGGCATGAAGAACTGAGGACCAGGTTGGAAGCTCTGAGCATGTGTGGAGGGTGTGGTGTTGACTGTGGTCCTTGCTGAGCCATTTACTGGGAATCCTGAAAGTCGGTCTTAGGGCTTTCCCCTTGGACTGCTTAGAGTCCCATAGCAACACTTCTATTTTGCCCATTAGGTCAGGGTGTAGCTCTCTGCATTCTGGATGTCAAGCAGGAAAACAGCAGTTGTCATACATCCATCAATCAATCTGTGTGCATGTCCTTGACTCCTGACTATGAAATGGACCCCAGGCCCTGGGTTTGTGCAGTTCATAGATCCTCCAGTGGCAGGAGTAGGACAGGATGTCTGGGTGTTCTGTCTCCTTTTTAACTTCCCTACCCATGGCCGCCTCCTGAGCCTTTGAGACACCTTCCTTGTAGGTCAGGTTTTTTTCACTGGTTTCTCTATCATTCCACCCTCCCACACCATGTTACCATTATGTCATTTGTTCTTCCTATTTGAAAGTGTTGATGACTTTTTATTTTAGGGTTTTTAATGATCCCTTCACTGAAGTTTTGGTGAGACTTAGGAGGAAGGGAAGTCAGATGTGAGATCACCTCATCAACTTTACTTATAACTTCATTAAGAGATTTACAACTCAATTTTTTCTTGATCCCCCCACCCCCACCCCGGTCCTAGGAACTGAACCCAGGGCATGCTTTACTACTGAGCTACATCCCCAACTTTTTTATTTTTTGAAGCAGGGTCTTGCTGACTTGCCTTGGATGTGGGATCCTCCTGTTTCAGTCTCCCAAGTCACTTGGATTACAGGTGTAGGTCACCATGCCTGACTACCAATTTTTCCTTGATTTTGATCTTTGAACATCATTAAGTAATGGAGTCACTGCCACAAAGGAAGCATGCTTGTGATAGAAACCGAAGGTGACATTAACTCAGACACAAGGCCTTTCATTCAGTCCTGCCTTGTTTGCTCTGGCCTGTTTCCCTGGGCTGAGTTGGGAGTTGGCATGGGCACAGGTTTGAATGTGCCATGAGATGCTGAGCGTCGGGCCTCAAGCCAATGAGCAATTAGAACTATTTGAGATCATTTTATTAGACATTGATCCCAAATGTCATCATGTCTGAAACAGATGGTGCCTTTCCTCACACGGGATGATACTGGAGAGAAATGAAAGTTTGATTCCAGAAATGTCCTCAACAGAATGGGCTGAGCAGCCAACTCTAAGCACAAAATCAAGTTTGACACTCAGGAAGTACTTATTTTGTTTGTTTCAACTAATAGTTATCACTCATCATTTGCAGATACAAATCTTCAAACTTAGACATTGTTTTCAATCCAAATGCGAACCACCTTTTGATAGTAATGCTATGTTAAAAGTTATCAATTTCCTATACTTTCATGTAAATGCCATGGATATCTTACTTTACGTTAACATTTGTGCAATAACCACAGATTATAAGCACTTTGTTATACTTTAATAAATGGAATTCCAAACACCTCGAGCCCTCAAGGGCATTAAATCTTTAGCAGGAGTATTTTTGATATCTGGATGAACAACAAATTCATGAATTTTCTGGACTACTAATTGCAATCAGAAAACACATCAAGAGAAATACCCCACCCTTAATGGCAGCCTAGAAACAATAGCAACTGAGAAGCACAGTTGATGTTTTCTTATTGAGAGAAGCCATCTTCCTAAACAGGCTCTGTCTTAAATTCATATTCTCATCATGCTTGGCATGTAGGATATGAAAAGTTCATGTTTGTTGAGTGACAAAATGAATGGATAAACTTTCACTGAGTGTAGGAGCACTCCCCATACCGTCAACCCCTCCCCTCCTTTTCCCCATTCTATGCTGATGGACTGCGCCTGACACCAGCGGTACCCTATTGGCTGCAACCTCGGGGCCATGATTGGTCTGAGGACCTTCATAAGCTGTTACACTTCCTGGAATAAAGGGGTTCTTCTCCTCGCTCCCTTAGAGCAGTCTCACCAGCCCCAGGAGTCTGGGTGAATTGGCTCTGCAACCACCCGCCCCGTACCTCATCCCGCGGGACCCTGTTTTGTCCCTCCTGAGGACCCCTTGCTTTTGTCCCCCGGGACCCCAGGCCCTCGGCAGACCCATGCAAGGCACGACATAAAACAACTGAGATACACTTTAACATAGAATTTCGTCCTTGAAATTTCTGTCCACTAGGAGTCAGACTTGATTGAGCCCATAGTGAAACCATATCTTGGCAGGGATCCACCTGGTGCAAATGACCAAACTCAGGCCAAGAGTGGACTTCAATATTTGCAATTAACCTGACAGATTAGTAACAATTTTAAAATAGAGCTTATTTGCCTGGTTTTCAAAGCAATATGTGATCATTGCAAAAAGGCATGAGAGGGATAAGAAAGAAAAAGGAAAAAAAATCCACACAGAAAAAAGTAAAACAACTTTAACATTTCTTCTCAGTGTACCACTATAAGCGTCTTAGTTATGTCCTTTGGGTAGTTTTGCAATATGTGCATGTGAAAATTCCTATTTTGTTGATGAGTCATTGAATTAAAATGTACATCTGTTTCATAGGTTGCCTTTTCTCACCATATCACAGGATTTTCCATGTTCTGAATTAGTCTCCTTACCTATGACTTAATGACTACATACAGAGCCACCAGGGGGCCACAGAGCTCATGTTCTGCACAGCTCCAGCCTTTCTTCTGTATGAGATCACACAATGAAAATCTTAAGAACCAGATTTACTAAGAGGAGTAGGGAACCTGGCACCCCTCTTCTGCCCTCCTTGTCCTCGGTCCCCCACCCACAGGGTTTTTCAGTTCTTCGGCCTAGTGCGGTATGTGAGCTTGTGAGCAAGTTGGCTTGGGTTCAGATCCTATCTGGGCCTCTTCTCCACTATATGAGATCGAACCAATTACCATCTTTATTTCTCACCTCCCCATCTGTAAAATGAGGATCAAAATATTACTCAGTTACAATGAGAATTACATGATTTGAAATACATCTTTGCTTAGAATGATGCCTGGCACATAGAGTTTAAAGAGCTACTCATTCTTCCAGTCTTAGCTCAAATATCACTTTCCTGGGGAAGCCTTCTCTGTCCACTCAGGCTAAGACAGGTTCCCATCCCACGTGCCCTTGTCCTAGTAAACACTCAACAGTTCCAAGACTTTTGGTCTGTGAGTATAAGCAATATTCCAGGGCCTAAGTACCTACGGTTGGATGTTGCTCTCTCCCTCTGTGCTTCTTTTAGAAGCCAGTCTGCATCCTCTCTCATTTCCTTCTCTGAGGGGAAATGAGAGGTTGAACCAGGGAGGCTTGCTGGGAACAGAGGAGGATGCCATCCTCCAAACACACTTGATCTTAGTGGTCATTGATAACTGCAGACACCACCTGTTGTATACTGGGCTCCATTAAAATGTTTTCCATGTATGATAATTTCTAAAAATTACCATATAAACCAGTATTGCTACTGTGCCTATTTTATGTATTTGAAGAGGACCTTGGGACTTAGGACAGTCGAGTAACATATAGAGATGATGGAGCTAGGTCTGAAACCCACAAAGACTTATCTGCCCAGCCACATTGCCAAATGGTTCTCATTCTCTTGTGGATATCAGAATCACCTGGAGGGCTTGTAAATATCCCAGGATTCTAATTCAGCCTATCTTCTAATAAGTCCTGAGGTGATACTAATCCTCAGAGACCACACTATACTACGTGACCTGCCATCAATACTTTAAGAAGTTTTCAATGACACACAGGCTGTTCTCAGACCCAGGCTAAAATTGTGAAATTCTCATATTAGTCATTTATCTTTTGTTTCTTGATCCAAACACACCTGATATCTTATAAGCCTTGAGCCCTCTCCAGAGTCCCACACCACCTCCCTTCTCCCCACTTCTTTCACTCCTTGGCCCCTTCTAAGGGCAGCTGCTGGTTTCATCCAGGTATTAAGTGGATGGTATTCAAGTGCACTTGAAATGGCTACCTGAGTGAGGAACTTGCTGCTGAGTGTTTTGCTGAGGCCATGCAAGGTGTGCCTGGCTGAGGGCCAATGACATGCAGGCTGACATCCAGAGGAAGGGACATCTTTTTCTAAGACTCACAAAGGCACCAAGTGGGCTGGCTGGGCTCTAGGGCAGAGAAAGACATTTGGGCAGGTTGCTCTGTGCCTCTTGCCTATTATGATTAACTTTCAGCTTCCACTGAAAAAAGTAACTTCTTCCCTACTCGATTCCTTGAATAAAATATGTGGACTTCATTCTGCAGCCTGAACATTTTCTCCCTGCCTCATCACCTCCTCATTGTCACACATACAGCAAGGACGAAAGGTCTATTCTTTGCTGCCACTGTGGGGAGCTCATCCCACGGCATGAGTATTGGAAACTTGAGCCACAAAGGCACACACACCTGGCATGGGGGGCTCTGGTCACTCACTGGTGATGCTCTACTTAAAGCTGGCTGAAGGAGGGCGTGGCCATCTGCTTGAACAACCTGCAAAATTCTGGATCTGCTGTTTCTTCATTCTGCATGGAAGTCACACAAGCGTCATCCTTATGAGCCTTCAACTTTGTTCTAAAGCACCAAGTGTTTGAGTTGGAACCGTGCTTTTGCCCCATTCTCCATTTTTTGAAACATGAAGTGTTCGTTAACTCTTCCAGTTAGTAAAAATACTTGCTTCCTCTGCTCACATCACACCTGACAGCTAATATTGCATGGATTCTGACCTTTGAATTCTTGACTAAGCCTCCTGAGGACAATGTGATCTGTAGTCACGTTAACCCCACAATGTCTGGCTTCTAGTTAAGTTTTCATGAGCACTTACTTGTTCAATTGCCTGTCCTTCCTGGAGATGATAATCTTCATGAGTAGACATTCCCTGTCTCATATAGTATGAACTTCCCTGGCTCAGACAATACATTGGTCATGTCTTGAGATCCTTTTCCATGGTCTGGATTATAGACTGGAATGACTGGTATATGATAACAAATTTTCTAAATTTGTTACCTCCGCACTAAAAAGAGGATCTACATTCCTCTGCAATATTTGCACTTAAGCAACAATCTGATTACAAATTTAGTGTTGTTATACCTTCAATAAAACAATTTAAAAACAATATGTTTAATGCCGTAAATCACGAAACAGATTGCAGAAAACTTCTGGGACCAACATATTAGTCCCTAATATTAGCCTTTAGTTTCCTTATCTCTTAAGGGAGCATGGGTTACAATAATCTCTGAAAGCTCATGCAGTTTATTGACATGATAACAGCTGCTTAAAGGAAATTTCTCATTTTGTTGATGAGTCATTAAACTAAAATGTACATTTTTTACATCTGTCCAACAAACTTTAATGTTGGGACAACTAGATTTTGAGACCAGGTCCTTGTCCTATGTCCAACAAATCTCAACTCATTTGTGCCTCAATTTTCTCAACTTTAAAGCAGAGATAAGAGCTGTTAGACCTCCAGTTTATTCATTCATTCATTTTTGCCAAGACTACTTTTATATTGGAAGTTTCTCAGGAAAATCAAGTAAGATAATACAGGGAAACATACTTTAACAACTGTCAAATGCTATGAAAAGGTAAGGCATTATTTTTTGACTAAGCATGAAGGCATTAAGAAATATCAGCAGTGTCAGAAGCCAGATGCTGTGGAAATTGGAATTTTTTCCTTAGCTTGCTTGGTAGTCCAACAGGAATGGAGTGAGCAGCAGTGGGAAACTGACGTGTTCTCACTTTCCTCTCTCTCTCTCTCTTTTCTCTCTCTCTTGGCTGCTGCTTCCTTTGGATGGAGTCACTGCCATCTGTTGCTGGAGCTGTGTTACCCTTGTTGGGGGACCTAGAATGATCTTTTATTGCCTACTTTCTCACTCTGCCTGCCCATTCTTACAAATAAAAAACAGGCTTAGTTGAGAAGCTGGATTTAAAGAAAACTGCCCAACTTGAAATCATGAAATATCAGAGGTGATGAGATATCAGGTCAGGTTATCTCAGGAACCTCCTTTCTAGTTTTTTCTGTCTTGTGCCATCATTGAATGCAGACGGAAGAGAGACTAGAGAAGGCATCAAACATCAAGGTTATGAAATCATTGCAAAATTTTTCCCAATTTGTGGTTGAATTGGGGTTATTGTCTGACTTCAGGTAGACAACAAATCTTCTAAGATTAAGCAGGACAATCAGCTCTGTCTTCTCAGCCAGAACAATGTGTGGTCTTAGACCAAGAGCATCAGCAGTATGTGAGAGGCCATGAGAAATGCACAACCTGAGGCCCCAACCCAGCCCCACTCAATCAGAATTTCTAAGGTGTGAAGCCCCGGAACCTGTGTTTGAAGAAGGTCTCAAGAGCCTTTCGTGCCTGCTAAATGTTGAGAGACAATGTTCCATGTTATTCTAACACTCTTTGGTGTCATAATGTCAGGAAAATGGATCATGGTTCAGTAACAGGCAGATAACACCAAAATAGCAGATAACCTCCCCTACCATTCCCCTTTCTTCTCAGGTGCCTCATAAGGGACTTTCCTTCTCTTGTATATAAAAGTCACAATCCCACAAGGGCAGCTCAACCTTCTTAAAGTTCCAGAACGTTTTTAGGGAAGCCCTGGACATTTTAAAGGACAAGGAGGAGGAAAGAGCAGGCCCTATCACTACCTCCCTTATGCCACCACCACCACGAGCCAAAAATACAGTCTCCAGAGGGCAAATCAAGTCCCCTCTCATCTCCCTCTTTTTTCTCCTCTCAAGTCTGGTCCTAGAAGGAAATGTCAGAGACATGTTAAAGTTCAGTGTCCCTCTGCTGAGAAGACTCTTACTTAATTTTGTTGTCTGTATGTCCAAAGCCCACCTTATCACAGTCATGTGCTGCTTAACTAGAGGGATAGGTTTTCAGAGATGCATTGTTGGGTGATTTAGTCACTGTGCGAACATTCTGGAACACACACACACCAAGAGATTCAATAAAGAGATGCAGCAAACCCTAGATGTCTGAAGCTGCTACCCCAATTCTTCTTTGGTCTTGAAGCTCAGAGGTTTTGAAAACATGTTTTCCAATAGGTAAAGAAATCCAGATGAGGAAACCAGCCTGACGAGGGGAAAAAATAGCCAAGAGGAGGAAACCACCCTGGGGCACTGGACCATAGGGACAGATGTTTCTGAGACCGGCTGCATCCCCACAGTTCTGAGACCGGCTGCATCCCCACAGTTTGAAGTTTCCAATAATTCCTCCTTTCATTTCCTCTTAATTCAGTTTAAATTGGGTTTCAATTACTGGCATCCAGGTTCTCATTGACTGCTGGCTAGGGCCAAGGTGGGGATCAGAGCCGGGATAGGTGGGATTTAGCAAAGAGTGGAGTCTGTGGTTAAGTCGTTAGCTCCATGGGCATGCGTGGAGGGCAGAGCAGATGGCAGTACTTGAAAGTTCACATCCTTTGGAGCATTTTTGCTTATTGGAGCTCTAGTTTGTGTACTTCAATGGTTTATATGCTGGGAGCTTGGTCCCCAGCATGGGGGTGGTGGTGAGTTAATGGAACCTGGAAGAGGTGGGGCCTCGTGGGAGGTGGTTAGGCATCAGTTATACTGTCCTCAGAAGAGATCAGTGTAGTCCTTGAGGGCCCCCCATTCATTCCTGTGAGATTCAGCTGTTATAAAATGAGTGAATCTGAGCCCTGAATTTCTCAGGCTCCTTGTTTTGCCATATGATCTCTCCCTCTCACATGTTCTACCACCATGAGAGCATCCACCATGTGTGATGTAGCCAAAAGGTCCTCACAAGAACGGAGTTGATGCTGACCCCATGCTCTTAAATCTCCAGAGCTGTGAGCTAAGTAAATCTCTTTTCTTCATATATTATCCAGCCTCGGGTATTTTGTTATAGTAGCAGAAAAAATGACTAACACAAGAAGTATACAACTGGTCACTAGGGAATTCAGATATCCTATTGAGAAAAAAAAAAACTCCAAAAACATTTTTTTGCTGTTGTTATTTTTCTTCAAGAACTATAAAAAGGGGCTGGGGCTGTAGCTCAGTGGTAGAGCGCTTGCCTAGCATGCGTGGGGCACTGGGTTCGATCCTCAGCACCACATATAAATAATAAATGAATAAAATAAAGATCCATCAACAACTAAAAAAAAATTTAAAAAAAAAAGAATTATAAAAGTCCAGTGGGAACATCCTTCTACTCCTTTTTTTTTTTTTCTTTAGATCACCATCAAAGGCAGCCAGGGCTGGTTGCTGCTCCTCACTTACACCTCTTCCTCCTCCTTCAGGACCTGTCTATCCATCCCTTCTCCATTCCCTGATACCACAATTGCTTACCAAGAGGTACAGAAGAATGGTGACAAGCATGTGGGCCTTGCAGTCAAACCTAGTTTCCAGTTCAGCTCATTATATCTACATGCTGGACCTCTGTCTCTTCATTTGTAAAATTAAGCTAATGACACCTAAGACTAGAGAAGAGCCAAAATAATGATAAAGTGCCTTAGTGCTCCAATACAGATCTCGAAAGCCCCATATGAAACAATTCTTTCTAGTCAGAGTTAAGATATTTCTCTCCGATCCTGGGTATTTTTAGAAGTGGCCAGCATTATTTTGCTATGCCAGGGTCCATTCAGATGTAATTGTTCTGACAACTTGCCAAGGCAGGTGGCCCAAACACTCATTCTTATTTTACTTCTGAGTGTTCTTTCACTTGTGTTGTTAAAATATAAATACATCAGTCAAACTGGATAACAATCGGAGTCATCCTTAATATTAGATCACTTGTAGAAATCAAGTGCTGTCTCCCGTAGCATCACAAGACAAGAAAGGAAATTCTGAGTCATTTAATCCAGTTTCTACCATGTGACAGTGACTTGACCATTGGTAGAAAAACAAAGATCAAAAATTAGAGTTATTTATGCATATATTTGAGCATAAGTTTTACCTATATTATTATAGTTCATTTAAAAAATAAAAACCAAGCCATCATCTACTCAACTTGCTAATACTTTGCCTGCAAACACAAAAATAGTACCTGAAATAGTGAGTTATGGACACAGAGATGTCAGTGTGAGGAATGGTTTCTTTCATAAGCATGTAACATTGTTGGTTCCTCTATTGACTCTATTATGCACTTACACTCCCATGTAAGTGGGAGTGTAATTCAGTCCTCTCAAGGTTTCTATGCATGTCCACTGGATAAAAATCCAGAAAGTTTTTGCAACATAGTTGTACTGTGCACTGGTTACCCATGGGCCTCAATCCAGTGAAATAAAACACACCCAAATACAACAAGTTGACATTAAGTAAATTTATTGCGTACAGATAGGCAGCAAGTGACAACAGAAGCCTAGGATCCTTTGAAAGCTAGTCCCCCAGGGCTCAGGAAAGCTGCCCAGAGTGGAAAGAGCTTCAACTGTGCAAGCTTCAATTGCACCACAGCTGAGAGATCCCAGAAAGCAGACCACCCTGGGTTTTGCACACCAAGGCAGAATGGCACGCTGAGCTAAAGCATTGAGGGACTTGGTGTTTCTGGAGAGAAAACAATCCTTCCTCTCTTGGGATGTTTCATTCCAAATATTCTATGGTTGTTTCTTAGAATATGCAGGAAAGTGAGGAGAACTGGGTTAGTCCAAGGCTACCTGAGAAAGAGTCCTGCAGTCCACCCCAGTTTTAGTATCCTATTTAGCAAAGTGAGTCCATTTTGTATGCCACATTTCAGCCAAGTCTAGAGGTGGAAGCTTGTCTTCTCAGACCAATATACACCGTAAGTGACACAATCTCAGTGTACTCTCTTTGAAACATAGCCAGAATACATTTCACTTGGCCCAGGGGGACCACTACCACAAGCTGGGTAATCAGGCCTGCCTGGAGTGGTGATCCCACCCAGGATCCCAGAACTCTAGGTAAGAAATTGTCAAAAAAGGATACTTCAGGTTGCCCCACTGTTATGTTCCCCGAATGCCTATGTTTTAAAGGTTTGGTCATCAGCATACGGCACTATTTAGAGGTGGTAGAACCTTTCAGAGGTATAGCCTAGTGGGAGGAAGTTAGGTCGTTAGGAGTGGTGCCCTTGAAGGGGATATTGGGACCTCAGTCTCTCTTCTCTCTGTTTCTTGGTAGCTTCCTCTGCCATGCACTCCCACCACAATGTACGGTGCCACCACAGAGCCAAGTGACCATGTACTGAAACCTCTGAAACTTTGAGCCCAAACAAGCCTCTTTATTTGTTAAGTTTATTTTCTTAGGTATTTTTGTCATAGCAATGGAAAGCTTATTAACTTTTCTGCTCCGTCTTATATTTCTATGATACCTGTGGTGTTTATCCAGGTGTAGCAGAAGATGTTAGCAACAGCATGCACTATTCCAAGTTGGACAAAAGAAGTCTAGAGCAATTCTTTTGTCTAAAACAACCTTCCTGAGGAAGTTGAGGGATGTCTGCTTGACTGCCAGGCAATGAATGGGAGGAGGAACATCTGCTATGGTCAGAGGTAGGTTTCTTTTTTCTTTAGTTTTTCTTTTTCTTTTTTTTTTTTTGGTACCAGGGATTGAACTCAGTGGGACTCGACCACTGAACCACATCCCCAACCCTATTTTGTGTTTTTTGTAGAGACAGGGCCTCACAGAGTTGCTTAGTGCCTCGCCGTTGCTGAGGCTGGCTTCGAACTCGCGATTCTCCTATCTCAGCCTCCCGAAGTGCTAGGATTACAGGCATGCGCCACTGGGCCCAGCTTTTTTCTTTATTTTTTCATGAGCACTACCTCCTATGTTTGGTATCAAAGATATCATAAAGGACATAAACCCAGAGTTAGTTACACCTCCTGGAAAGTAGGCCTATTGAATGGCTTTAAGCTGCTGCCCCAATATGCATCTCATTTCAGGGGTGCTATCTAGGAAGTACCCCCAGAATGCCCAACATGCAGGTTCTCACCAGCCACCAACTATCCAGGCATGCCATTGCCTATCCCATACTTGGGGAACCCCCAGGCCACCCAGAGAGAATGATGAAGCCCTTAGGTCACCTCTAGACCACCCACAAGGAAAGATGTAGCCCTCAAATACATAGCACCCCCTTTCCCATTTTACGGTTCAATGACCCATCCTGGATCTGGAGGCATTGGTGTTGACCTGCAGAGTCTCACTGATGATGTGGTTGCGTAGGCTCATTTTCTCCCATACCACTTTGCTCCTGAAGTCCCAATACACAGGGCGCTATAGTCCAGTCCTTGTTTTCTTCATTGCCACTGAGACACCTCTCTTCCATGCAATCAAAGGAGCACTGTGTGGGGCTGGGGTGGTGACTCAGTGGTAGAGCACTCACCTAGCGTGTGTGGGGCATTGGGTTCGATTCTCAGCACCACATATTAATTAATTAATTAATTAATTAATTAATTAAAGGTCCATTGACAACTAAAAAATTATTTCAAAAAAAGGAGCACTGTGCCAAAGTGCCAGCCCACTAAGGTTTTCATTAGTTGTGTTCTTGACATTTGGCCACAGAATCCATTAATAGAGGGACCCTCTGCCTCCCTTCTGGCATCAGCTATGCCAGAGCTCTCTTGGTCAGCCATGGCTCAGCTCAGGTTCTGGGCTGTGTACTGTGCATCAAGAATGCTGGTGTAGCTTGGCACTGATAGGACAAGAAAGTTGTTCTGGTTAGTGACGAAGTGAGGTCCAGAATGACAGAGCCAGCACTTGGTCAAGTTAGCTGCTGTGGCCACAACTTGGGAGAACTTACAAGTCCAGACCTCTGCTCCTAGGTCCTTGGGGAAAAAGAAGAGATAGGTCAGTGCCCCACCACTATCCCTTCCAGAGTCCCAGGAAGGAAAGTGTTGGGCTGAGTTGAAGCTGGTGCAGCCACCAAGTCTGTCTCTATTGCAGTCCTGAATCTACTACTTCTGTTGTAACCATTGTCCTTGATGTTTGACCAAGACATTTCAGCCCCATTCATCCAGTGCAAGAAGGACCATCGCATCCCATACAGATCTGACTCGTCTGATAAGGTTGCTTACCCAACTAGAAGGATCAGGCATCCCTGGTGACACCAGACGGACAGAAGCACACTGGCATTCCTTGGTCCTATCTCCCACTCTGTGTGATCCCACAGAAAGAAGGCACCCATGGCTAGAAGCAAGGGACCCTGTCTGGGTCATTGTGGTGGCCTGAACCACAAACCATCCCAGGATGTGCACGCTAAAGGGAAAAAAGAAAGAGAGGTAGGCAACGCTGAGGTTGGGATTTTAGTACTTCGGTTGCTGTGCAGGTTGATTGTTTCATCCTTCAACATTCCATCCATCTGCAGGTGACAGGGTGCAGGGAGAGTCCACCATACTCCATGAGACTGCACACAGTACTGGTTTGCTTCTGCATTGAAGCATGGTTCTCAGTTCCAATAAGGTCCCTTTGAAATATCCAAACACATGTTGTAAGTGTGTCTTGATGGTGGTCGCAGCAATCCCGACATCATGTGAGTGACCTGTATGTGTACCTTTTGGGCAGAAAGCTGTTGCCAAAGTCTTTGTCCCCATATTAGGAGTCTTTTGATAGTCCAGTCACTCAGTAGCTATTTTCCTGACTAGATGGCTCAGCTGCTGGTAATGGCTCCTGAGGTGGTGAGAAAGATGGACTAGATGTGGTGGAGGTGCCTGTGTGGCTGTCAGCACCACATGCAGTTTGACTCATGGAGTCGAATGTCCATGTCCAGCGTTAATCAAAATGGCAGTAAATGGCAGCTCCAGCCTGGTGGACCCCATCTGCTTATAGTTTTACAGAGCTGGCAGTAAGCTGTGTTATACTGTGAGCAGGTATATCTCTGACACCTATGGGTTCTTGATCCCTTCTGGCAAACTAGCCATTTGTTCGTGAAACCCATTGGTCCCTTGTAGTCCTTGCTGGGCCTGATCTTGAAAGTACTATTTCCCTTTAACAGTTGAGCTCTGCTGAGCCTGTCCAATTTTATAGGTGGAGTTTATGAGCTCCCAGGTAAGTCTGAGCAGTCAGATGGCAGCATGACACATGGTGTTCCAGCCCAAAGATGCTCAGTCCCCACCGGTGCCCAATAGCAAGCAAGATGCATTTAGTGGCTGCCTCAACCAACTTACCTGTCCAAAGTCTGAGAATACATTACACCTCAGGGGCAGTTTCCCATTGCCAGAGACTCCATTAGGATATCTGTGATTCCATCAGGTTACCAGGTGCCAAAAGTTTTAAAGGCAGTGCCTGTTAAATGACTTCTAAGACCAGCTGTTGTAAATGGCCCCATTCAGACTGGGGATGTGGTTCGATGGTGGCATTCTTGACTAGCATGCCTAAGGCCCTGGGTTTGATCCTCAGCAACACACACACACACACACACACACAAGTATATCATCTAAAGGGCTCTATTCAAAGTTGGTGACTGTGGGTCACCTTAACTAAGAGAGCCAAAAGAACACCAGGTTGGGAATACATCCTAACTCTTGTACCAAATGAAGGCAGTCTCCTTTTTATCAGTGGGTGCTGCCAGGACCAACAATTTTTGCTTGATAGTATCTGGGATATTTCTCTGGCTTCCCATCCACGTGACTGTGGCAGTCAGTCTTCAACAGTCCATTGTTCATCTCCATGCCCTGAAGGCTTTTTTGGCCAGCCAAAGTTAGCTGTCACATCGCAACAGGGTGGTTTGTAAGATTTTTGTCAGAGTTAGCAAAAATGTTCTATTCTCCACTGATCAGGACCACTGATTTTGCTGAGAAACCCACTGGGGTTTGGGTAGCTTAGGGGGCAGGCAGGAGTAGATATGACCTACATTTATTAATCTAGTTTTTGAAAGATGGTGGTGATATTCTTTGCCACAAACAGCCAAAATGTCAGTGCCTGAAATGTACTCAGGGGAAGGCAAAATGGTCACCAGTACCCAAAGTGTCCAAAGGGCACCATCACAAATAGATAAGCGCTGTGGGTCACCACATATGTTCTAAAACATCCTGGGTGCAATTTAGTTTCCCCCTTTTCTCTCCTTAGATCTCTTTTAAAAATATTTTTTAGTTGTCAGTGGACTTTATTTATTTATATGTGGTGCTGAGAATTGAACCCAGTGCCTCACACATGCTAGGCAAGCGCTCTACCACTGAGCCACAACCCCAGCCCTCTCCTTATATCTTGACAGGAGTATAGGGCCAGGGGCTTATGGTGGGAGCCTCAAGACCTTGGTCCCACCTGGAATTGTCTCATTCCTTTTGGGACAGCAAACATTTTTTTACCAATAATCATCAACTACCCCAGATAGTAAGACAACATGTCTCCTCCTGGATTTTGCTCATAACTTTCCCCAGGGTTCACTAGCTGCACATTTCCTGAGCTCTCTGGCCTCGTGAATGAGTGATCATATATATTCCCAACACCAGGGTGTCTTGTGCTACACTCCCGTTTCTACATTCCTTTTTCTCTACCTCAGTCCATGGAACCAGATGGTTTACATTTGTGTGCAGAGAGGGGGTGACCTATGTCCCAATTATCACTCCTTCTCTATAAAGAAACGTACAACTGCATATCCAGCCTCAGCACCCTTGGGCTGATGTCTCTGCCCTAGGCTAGGCACTAGGGGTACTGCTATTCTCACTTTTTCAGGAAGCCAGGGTTCTGTTGGACCTGACCCTACTCATTGTGCCAATTTTATAAAGCAGTTTCAATGTGAACTGGTTACCTAATCATCTGAGTCCAGTGAGATAGAACATGTTCATACAAGTTACATGATGTAGATTTATTACCTACAAATAGTCAGTAAGGGACCATGGAAGGCTAGAGTCCGTTGAGAATGATGGAGTTTGTCCCATAGCTAAGGGAACCTGGGGAGCAGCCCACACTGAGTTAGACTCCCTGGGCTGAAGCATTGATGGACGATCTGTTTGTAGCAGGAGAATGGAACAGAGCCTGGGTCTCAAAATGTTTCCCAGCAAGTTCTATAATTATTCTTGAGAACTATACATGAGAAATGGGGGAAACTGAGTCAGCCCAAGGCCACCTGGAGAACTGTCCTGCAGATTTTCTTTGAATGGATTGCAGAAGAAGTGGGATGTCAGGGTGTCATTTCAGTGTAACCACCTCACAGCACATCTCAACTGAAATCCCCATTTCATCCCATGCCATGATTATCTATTTATGTTCATTCATGCATTCACTTTTCCCTCCTTTGTTTTAATGTGTAAATGTTGGAGACGCAAAAATCAATGATAGAACTTTTAAGTTAAAATGGCAGAATAAGTGCATTGCATTAATAACTTCTCAAAATCTCCCTAAGAATGTAAAATAAAAGTATTCAAAAGCACATGAATCCACAAAGATGATAAGATAAGAGAGGAAACAAAAACAAAAAGTAATTTTTAAAAAGGCATATCAACCTTCATGCATGGGGTGAACCGCAAGAGTGAGAAAAACCGAAAAGGAGACAAGAACAATAGAAACACAGAAAGCAGAGGAGTGCTACCCAGCTGATTCAAGAAAGCCGCCTTCTATTACCAGTGAGAACCAACCTACCCGATCCCATGGGATCCTCTAACGTCCCAGAGTCAGACAATATCAGATACCTCTGGAACTGCAGATGGAAGGACATTTCTGAGAAGGTTGATGGAGAAGCAATTAAATCCAGAGAACCTCTGTCCTATGTTTCTCTGTTTCTCTGTGGCTTCTCCATCTGGAAGAACTTTAGAAAGAGAAAAATAAATAGTCTTTGGCCTGTGGAGACCTTATGCGTCCTGAATACCAATGTTGACACACTTCATTCTTCCTATTTCCCAGAACATTGGCTACCAGACTTTTAATATCTAGGCAGGAAATTGGGAGTTTCTGAGATTCTAATCAGTGCAGGAGGAAATACTGAAATACCTAGAGACTCGGACAGTGGCTATTTTATTCAGCTTTTGTATCACTGTGGCTACAATACCTGACATGAACAACTTAGAGGAAGAAAATGTTTTTGGATTTTCAAATAGTCTCTCCGTGCTATTTTTCACAAGATTGATAACATCAGTTAATCATCTGGGTCCAATTTTTTTTCAGAGAGACATCCAAATAGAAGAAAGGCAGAGGGAATGTGAAGAATGAAAATAAAGGGATTTATTTGTCAATCATATTTCAGTAAAGCGGGAAGAGAAACAATCCAAAGATTGTTGGCAAGGAAGTGGAGAAAAGGGAATGCTTTCACATTGTTGGTGGGAATGTAAATTGGTACAGCCATTATGGAAAACAGCATGGAGGATCCTCAGAAAACTTAATCTGGAACTACTATATGATCCAGCAATCCCTCTTCTGGGTATGTATCCAAAGGAAATTAAATCAGGATCAGAAAGAGATATGTGCACCCTTGTGCTAATTGAAGCATTACTTATAATAGAGAAGACTTGGAAACAACCTGTGAGTCCACGGATGGATAAAGAAAATGTGGTAGTCATATACATAATGGAATATCATTCAACCTTACAAAAGAAGGAAATCCTGCATTTGAACAATATTGATCAACCAGAAGGATGTTATGCTCTGTGAGATAGATGATCCTCCCACAAAAGACAAGTACTATAATGTACTGCATGATCTCACCTATATATGGCATCTAAAAAAGTCAAACTCACAGAAACAGAGAGCAGAATGGTGATTGTCAGGGGCTAAGAGGTGAGGAAATGGGGAGAGATTAGTCAAAGGGTACAAACTTATAACTGTAATATGAATAAGTTCTAAGAGTCTAATTTGGAACATGGTGACTATTGTGAATAATAATCTATTGTACACTTGAAATTTGCTAAGAGGGTAAATATTAAGTCTTCTCCACACACAGAAGTGAAACTGTGAGGCAATGGATTAGCTTTATTGCAGGAATCATTAGCCCAAATATTATATATTGAAACATGGTGTGTATGTTAAATATATACAATTTTAATTTTATTTGAAAATCATACTTCAGTAAATCTGGGAATAAAAAATAATAAAGGGAAGGATGACATTTAGCAATTATTCTGGACATAGGAGCATGAAGGTTTGCAGAGGAGATATCTCCCTGAAAAAAATGGACCAAGATGATTAACTGATGTTATCAATCTTGTGGCAGCACTGAGAGACTATTTGAAAGCATGGGGCAAACTTTAGGTATAAAGAAATTAAGCACTAAAACAAAGGCAATTATTAAGGAAAAACTAAAAAGAAGGGAAATAAAATTGACCACACTGCTCAGTTATAAGTAATCCTTGCATGATCATAAAAAGAGGTAATACCAAATACTGATTAAAGTGTACTATAATTAAATAAGATGGTGATTAGAAGCAAAAAAGATGGTGGAAATGAGCTAATCTTTGCCCACCATAGATGAAAATAGACTATTTACTGATTTCATTCAATTCAACTTCTATTGATGAGCATGACTTCTCCTTTAAGCCCAACCCCTTATACAAGTCCCCTCACCTGTTCAGGGCTCTATCTACACCCAGGACTATTGGAAGAGAGGATGTCCAAGGCGGTCAGTTTGAACACAGCTTGGCACAAGTTATCTTCATCTGCTCTCTGGTTCCTCCACCCATTATTACTACGCAGAGGCCGTCCCTCCTTTCTCATCTTAAATGTGTGTATTTCTCCTCCGCCACTCATGGTTTCTTATCTTTCTCTCCAGTTCCTGTCTTATCAAGAATAGAAAAGCTAGTTTCTTAACCATGTTTCCAAAGCTTTCCATCTCATTACTTCAGTTAAAGACAACTACAATAAAGTCAGGAATTCAGAAGAGTCTTTTTCTTTTGTTTGTTTCCCTGTAGATCAGGGTTGCTCCTGGGTGGGAGGGAAGACAACAAGAGAAATGCCTGGAAGATGAGTACTTGAAGTTATAAGCTTGCCAGAGTAGCTTCAAGTACTTATGAGTACTTGAATTTATAAGCTTGCCAGAGCCAGAGTGGCTCATAGGTAATAGAGTCCTGGAAGATTTTCAGCCAAAGAGCAACGTCTTAAGTTTTTTGAGCTCTTTATATATCCTGGAGATTAATTCTCTATCTGTGGTGCATGTGGTAAAGATTTTCTCCCATTCTGTAAGCTCTATCTTCACATTATTGTTTCACTTGCTCAGAAGAAGCTTTTTAGTTTGAATCCATCCCATATATTGATTCTTGATTTTTACTTCTTGCAATTTAGGAGTCTCGTTAAGGAATTCAGTTCCTAAGCAGACATGGCAAAGATTTGGGCCCATGTTTTCTTCTATTAGGTGCAGGGTCTCTGTTCTAGTGCCTAAGTCTTCGATCCACTTTGAGTTGAGTTTCATGCAGGGTGAGAGATAGGGGTTTAATTTCATTTTGCTACATATGGATTTCCAGTTTTCCCAGGCTATCTTTTCTCCAATGAATGTTTTTGACACCTTTGTCTAGTATGAGATAACTGTATTTATGTAGATTCGTTTTTGTGTTTTCTATTCTGTACCATTGTTCTACATGTCTGTTTTGGTGCCAATATCATGCTGTTTTTGTTACCATGACTCTGTAGTATAGTTTAAGGTCTGGTAATGTGATGCTTCCTGCTTCACTCTTCTTGCTAAAGATTGCTTTGGTTTTTCTGGGTCTCTTATTTTTCCAAATGAACTTCATAATTGCCTTTTCTATTTCTATGAAGAATATCATTGGGATTTTAATAGGAATTGCATTGAATCTGCATAACACTTTTGGCGGTATGGCCACTTTGACAATATTAATTCTGCCTATCCAAGAGCATGAGAGATCTTTCCATCTTCTAAGGTCTTCTTTAATTTTTTTCTTTAATGATCTGTAGTTTTCATTGCAGAGGTCTTTCACGTCTTTTGTTAGATTGATTTCCAAGTATTTATTTTATTTTTTTTTGAGGCTATTGGGAATGGGGTAGTTTTCCTAATTTCTCTTTCAGTGGATTCATCACTGATGTACACGAATGTGTTTGACAAATAACCCAATCAATAAATGGGCAAAGGAACTGAACAGACACTTCACAGAAGAAGACATACAGTTGATCGACAAATATATGAAAAAATGTTCAACATTTCTAGCAATTAGAGATATGCAAATCAAAACTACTCTAAGATTTCATCTCACTCCAGTAAGAATGGCAATTATCAAGAATACAAGCAACAATAAATGTTGACAAGGATTTAAGGAAAAAGGTACACTCATACATTGCTGGTGGGACTGCAAATTAGTGCAACCACTTTGGAAAGCAGGATAGAGTTTCCCTAGAAAACTTAGAATGGAACCACCATTTCACCTACTCCCCTGTTTATACCCAAAGTACTTAAAATCAGCCTACTACAGTGATGCAGTCACATCAATGTTTATAGCAGCTCAACTCACAATAGCTAAACTATGGAACCAACCCACATGTCCCTCAACAGACGAATGGATAAAGAAAATGTGGTATATATACACAATGGAATATTACTCAGCCTTAAAGAAGAATGAAATTATGGCATTTGCTGGTAAATGGATGGAGCTGGAGAATACCATGCTAAGCAAAACAAGTCAATCCCCCAAAACCAAAGGCTGAATGTTTTCTTTGATATGCAGATGCTAATTCACTATGGGTAGGGGCTGGAGAAGAATAGAAGTACTTTGGATTAGGCAGAGAGACGTGAAGGAAGGGGAGGGGGCATGAGGGTAGGAAGGATAGTAGAATGAACGGGACACTAATACCCTATGGGCATATATGACTACGTGACTGGTGTGATCCTACATCATGTACAACCAGAAGAATGAGAAGTTAGATTCCATTTATGTATGGTGTGTCAAATGCAGTATACTATCATGTATAACTAATTAGAACAAATTAAAAAAAAGAGCAACTTGATCAAATTAAAATTCTGTACTGCAAACTGTGACCAAAGTATGAGGTTGAATAGGCTGTTGTCATGTGCCCAATATAGAAAATGGGGGGGCTGGGATTGTGGCGCAGTGGTAGCGTGCTCACCTAGCATGCGTGAGGCACTGGGTTCGATCCTCAGCACCATATAAAAATAAAATAAAGATATTCTGTCCACCTACAACTAAAAAAATAAATAAATATTAAAAAAAAAAAAAGAAAATGGGGTCTCTCATGATGGGGTGAGGATGAGTAGGGGTTGAGACACCTGGGAGTCTGCAGACATGGAAGTCAAAGGGTGACACAGATGTCTGGCTTGGGGGTGAAGTGTCATTTGTGAGACAGTAATTAAAAAGAGATAAGGCATGGTTGGGAGGTTTCTGACCGGGAGGTTGACCTGTCAGTCTCTCTCCTTAGTCTCTGCTAAGACTTTTATGAAAGATTTTGGAGTTTTTTGAAAGAAGAAAACTCCCAGGCAGTGTGATGAGTATAATTCTGGGAACTGTAAGAACTTACAGAGGCCACAATTATGTAAATGGAGGCAGCCAACTGTCGTAGGTGTTAGCTTTTCTTAACCTATGAGAGGGTGTCCCTCTCAGATACATATAGTCATAATGTAGTTGATGCCATGGGACTCAACAGTCCCCAGCTGGGCAATGCTATTTTTTTTTTAATTGAAGCAACTGTCAGCATTTATTTATTTCAGTCATATTTTCAAAACCTCCTTCAAAACCCACTTTTACTGATTGATTATTAGTCAATGTATTTCCTACTTTCCTACTGGGTTCATCTAACTGAATCATTCTGTTGTGTTTGCTGGATTATCTTCTCATCATCCAGGTCTTTAATAAAGCAGAAAAAGCTTTCTTTGTGAAAAGAAAGAAGAGATCTGTAAGATTAGGCAGTTGGGTTACTTATTGCAATTCTGTTTTTATGTTTTTTTCTCCACATTCAAAGATGATAGAGAGTAGTTTGACCTTCTGGCTTTGAAGGGCAGGGCAAACAGTGGAATTCGCCTGTTGGTTGTTTTTTCTTGGGTTTTACATTTTGAAAGCTGGCACATGGGAGCTATGATAGGGGTGGAAGAGATGAAACAGAGTGGGGGTGATTTTGCCAAAAACAAGGGAGGTCTGCATGGCCTTTGGTCTATACCTGTGAGTACCTGGGAAGGAGACATGCCTAGATGCTGAGGGAAGACGAGAGAGGTGGGAAGAGATGGCTGCCTCATCTGTCTCCAGTCAAGACAGGCTCAGGACACCCTACTACCCACCTGAGACAGAACTAGACTTTTTTTTTTTTTTTTTTTGTACTAGTGATTGAGCTCAGGGGTGCTTAAAAATTGCACCACATTCTACTTTTTTTTTTTTTTTTTGGTTTGGAAATAAGTTGCTTAGGGCCTTGTTAAGTTGCTGAGGCTGACCTCAAACTTGTGATCCTTGTGGCTCAGTCTCGAAAGTCTCTGGAATTATAGGTGTAGGAAACCACACCTGGTGACAGAGCTAGTCTTTAAGGGACCATGTGCATGTTAGCAGTCATTTTGGGGAATCCCAAAGCAGATGCCTTCCAAAAGTGTTTTCCTCATGCCTGGAATGTCCATATGCAGTGATACCATAGGCAGAAATAATGAATTAGGGGAATTCAGAAGACAAAGGAGTTTGGTTTTTTTTGTACCAGGGATTGAATTTAGGGGCATTCGACCACTGAGCCACATCCCCATGGGCAATGCTATTTATTACCAACAGATGCAGGCTTAAGATGCAGGCTCAAGCAATCATTAGGACACATTGCTATGCTCTGTAATTTAGGTGTGGTCCTTAATATTTTAAAAATGAAGATCTCAGAAAAGCCATCATGACAATAAATATAAATGATTTAAAGACCTCTAAATACCTACACGGATTGGGAGCTTAAATTAAAACACTTTTGAGTTTGGTGCAGTGGTAAAACCCTGTAGTCCTAGCTATTCAGGGGAGCTAAGGCAGGAAAATCACTTGAGCACAGGAGTTGGAGACCAAGTGACACTCTCTCTCTCTCTCTCTCTCTCTCTCTCTCTCTCTCTCTCTCTATATATATATATATATATATATATATATATATATATATACACACACATATATACTTTTTAACACTTATGCATTGTAATTGAAAAGGTTGATACTTTATGTCAGAGAGAAAATTTACTGATAACAGGCATGTTCAATACTATCTCCTTGGAGAAGTCTCCTGATCAGAATGAACCAACACAGGTTATTATAGCACTTTCCATGGTATGCTTCATATTTTAGTTAAATTACTAGGATCCGAAGAAGATACAAAGATAAATAAGAAGTGGGTCTGTCCTCAAGGGGTTTATGGTCCATCTCTTTGCAACTTTCAGACAGGAACACCAATACTAACTCAAACAAGTATGCTATAAATGTTAAGGGAGGTGCCAGAAAAAGCAATTTAATTTTTAAATTTTTGATAGAAGTCAGTGTTTAAAGGCATCTATGCCTAGAGTTTTCTTGGAGGGAAGGTATTTCATTACAGAGTCAATTCTTTTAATTGAGAGGTAATTCATTCTTTGTGAAACTTGGTTATTTTTATCTTCCAACAAATGTATCATTTCATTAAAGTTGTTGAATATTAGTGGAAACTTTTTCATTGTATTTTCTTATTGTCTGTATAATCTGTTGTGATGTCCTTTGTCTCATTTTGATATTTGTAATTTGCATCTTCTTTCTCTTTTTCTTGATCAACCTGGCTAAAGGTTTGCCACTTTAATTTATATTCTTAGAAAACCAGCTTTTGGTTGTATGAATATTCTCTTTTTTGCTCTGTTTTCTATTTTATTTATTTCAGCTCTTGTACTTATTTCCTTTCTTCTGCTCACTTTGATTTTATTCTACTCTTCTAATTCCTTAGGCTAGAAACTTAGGACATTGATTTGATGTCTTTCTTATTTTCTATTATAGATACTACTAATTCCCCTTTAATCACTACTTTAGCTGCCAATCACAAATTTTAATGTCATCTTTTTATTTTCAAAATGAAATTCAGTTCAAAGTGCTTTTTAAGTTCTCTTTTTATTTCCTCTCTGATTCAAGGATTACTTCAGAGTACTTTTTTAGTTTCTAAATATATGGAGATTTTTCCAGATATATTTCTATTACTAATTTCCAATTCTACTGTTGTGGAAAAAGAAACAACTTTGTATGATTTATTATTGTTTAAATGTACTGAGGCTTGCTTTATGGCCCCAAATACAGTCTATCATGGTCCATGTTCCATGTTCCATTCTCAAGAATGTTCCATTCTTGAGAAGAATGTTTATTCTGCTGTGGTTGGGTGCAGTGTTTTATAATTATCAATTAGGTCAATTTGGTTGATGATATTGTTTAAGTTTTCTATATCTTTACTCATTTTCTGTCTGCTTGTTCTATCACTTATCAAGAGGGAGGTGCTAAAGTCTCTAACTATAACTGTGGATTTGTGTATTTTTTCTTTTCGTTCTATTGGTTGATATTCCGTATACTTCAATTTCTGTTATGTGCATAAACCAGAATAGGAGTTTTGGGGAGGATCTATAATTATTTAAAGATCTTTGGCTGATGAAAGTAGGAGTACTGGTGAGGAAGGAGGATGAATCAAAATAAGTCACATTCGAAGAGTATACTTGTCTGGTATCTGTGCATTCAGGTATTTACATAAGCCGTGGGACAATAAGGATGCCCAAGTCAGGACCAGCCTCATGACAATGTTTTGTTTTGTTTTGTTTTCAAAGTTAGTGCTTAGGGATCATTATTTTGGCATTCTCTCCTGAGCCCAGTGACCTCAGGATCCTTCTCTCATTTGAACCTTGTACTCAGATCCTTTATTCTTACAAAAATATAAGTGATTGATGTTCACTAAGATATAAATGGTAGCTAAAGGTTATTATTCCTGTAGTAAGCATTTTTATTTTGAAGAGTTACTTAAGTTTTTCAGACAGTGGGGTGTGGATTAGCCACAGAATTTCTGGGATTAGAAGACAAGCAAAATCTCTGAGGATAGAGGACCTGGAATCCTCAGGAACAGCTGCCAGGGTTTCTTTTTGGCTTAGATGAGCCTGGTTTCAGGTACAAGGAATGCTGTGTCCCTCAAGTTTGAATTGCAACTATTTAAGTATCTTTCAGCATTTTTACCACTAGAAAAAGGGACCATGCTTTGTTGCTTTGTGATGAAAATTCAAACCATACCAAACAACCCCTCACCCCAGTTCTGACCAAATCACTCACAGCACATGAACTGGAATTCTGAAAGTCCACATTCTACTTTTCCCCCCAGGATAACTGCATTCTCTGCTATAGGCCTCACAGGTAGCATTTTAAAAAATCAATAGGAATTTTGTCTCTGTGTTTTAAGCTCAAACCAAAGTTGAGACTGCAATAATGAAACATCCAGCCTCTTATCTTATAATTAAGTCTGATAAATCTACCACTTTTCTTCTGCTGCCCGGTAATTCAGGAATGTAAAGGGACATTATTTTGTGGGGGAGGGAATATAATAGGGATAGATTTACTGAAATTACAGAAACAATGATAAGAGGAGATATGAAATCAACAAGGAAATTGTTGCCAGGCAACATGCTTGGTTGTCAAAGAGATAGAGCAGCCTTCACTAATAACCCATGAGCAATCTTTGACAATAGGCCATAAATCCCTGAGCTAGAAAATGTCTATGCCACAACTGGATTAGGGCCAATACTTCTCCAGTGAACCGAAGAATTCAGCTCTCTCAGTCCATTCCATAAATATGAACCGTGCTTCCTGTACATAGAAAGCTCCTGAGTTCTGCACATTTGAAGAGTGTAGTCTCTTTGCTAACTGGAACATTGTGTGGCTTCTGTTTTTTAGGTTCTATGTAACTGTTTTTACTTAGCATAAAGAACTATGGTCACACACGATGAACTCAAATTGTGCCTGATGATCTTATTTTATCAGTCCATCAAAGCTTTGCTGGCTTGATCACCAACATTTGACTAGTGAGTCTCATTCATCAACAGGACCATGAACACTTGTGGAAAACTGCAGTTTGAAGAACCTTACAAAATATGAAACCCACTTTCTTTATTTACACAGATAGGCAACATGGCTTCTATGATTGATACATTCACAATCCTCTCTTTGCTCTTTGAGTTTACATTCTAAATAGAGCCCAGCTTTCATGTGTGGAATCTTCTGCAGCTGAGCTCAATTTGTCTTTTCCTCTGTTAAAAGACTCCTTGCCAGCAAAGCCTCTGCTCTCTGCATCCCTGGTTCCTAGCTGCTAGCACAGTTTCCAGTATTCAAAAACATTAATGCATGTATCTGAACAATGATATTCAAGACATATAGTATATCTTAGTGAGCCAGAGAATGTCCTGAACACATTAGGAAGTCCTCCTCCCCCTCCCTATCCCTGCATGATGCTGAGTGCAATATGATGGGGTAAGAAAACAGACTCTGGGGCCAGGATCTCCAGCTTGAGCCCTAGTTCTTTGTGACTGTTGATAACTTGCTTAACGTCTGAGTTTCATCATCTGTAAAATGAGAACACTGATCATATACAACTCATCAGATGGCAAAGAGCATGAAACAAGCTCCTAGAGCTTAGAAAAGTCCCTGGCGCATAAGCACTATACTGTATGGGATCAATCATCTTTCTTTTAGAGTGTGATCTATAGCAATATCATCCTTGATCATGGGAGAGCAGAAACTCTCCAGGTTTACAGATTCGAACTTGAAAGAGACTGAAGACAAAGTGAATGGGAAAGGTCAAGGATAGAGGAAGTGGTAGTGGGAAGATAGGCACCCTTCCTACTGGGGAAGAGGTATTTGCTTTTCTTATAAATCAACCCATTTTTCTGGGTTGGTGATTCTTGGTAATATAAATTAAGTAACCATTTAGTATTTCTTCACTGGTATTTTCCATTTCAGTGCTGATTTTTGTTTACTTCATTTCTTCCAAAAAAATAGCAAAGATGCCATACCAAGAGTTTGATTCATCACTGTAACAAATTGTGGTTGAACTGTTCAGGAAGACAATGGTTTCCTGCTAAATGGGAGGTAGGATTGCTCATATCTAGAGCAAATATTTCTTAACCTTCAAGAGAAAGGAGGAAGACAAAACAAATGAGGTGAGAATTCTTTGTGACTTTATATACACATGAAAGCCAAACCCATCACTTCAATCCCAAAGGATGTTCCTTTCCACACATGAACAGTTGGTCATTCAAAATGGACTGATCATGGAATTCCTTCATGTATGTACACACAAAATATAACATTATAAGATAGTATCTAGACAAGACTCCTTTGTGGTATCTAGAAGGGATTTTTGGCCTTGTGGGGTGCTGGAAGAATTTCACTTCTGGATCTGGGTGCAAGAATTCATGAGTGTATTCACTCTGTGAGCCATTTTTGAGCCATAGTGGATAAAGGTTTTGAAGGTTAGCATATAAAATGTGAGTTAATTTGTAGTCAATCTCATTTATCAAAATATAGATGGTGTTTTAAAAGACTTTGCATTAAACACTTTCCAAGTGTTTCCAAATGACTTTCATCAAGTCAAATAAAGGCAATCCCTAGCTAGGAAAAGGAATGGTTGCGATGATTGAATAAAACAGTGTTGAAGGTGTGGTAATGCTTAGAACAGTTTCAGGGTTAGCTGACCTCTCAGGCAAAATGAGTCCCTTCTCTATTGTGCTGCAGAATGCCATATGTCCCTGCCTCTATTTTGGGCTTCTCATGCTTCTCATGATTCTTATCATAATCATTGCTTATGATATTTGCTTTTTCAAAATAGCCACCTTTCTGAGGAATTGCTTGGTCTTATTTATATTTCAATCCTCAGCATCTAGGGCAAGGAAAGACACATTTTAGGTTTTCGTTTTTCATCTGCTGAATGGATGTAAGGACAGAGGACTTTCCATTTGGATCCTGGTCCTTCTTGGACCTTATAGAATGACAGGACCACAGGGACAAAGGTGGCTAAGAGGCCGTCCAATTAACCTACTGCTGATGGCTGGGCATAGTGATCATCTCTTCTCGTGCATGTTTCAGGGATACGAGGCTTTTGTTATATATTGTACAAGTGTTTCCTACTAGTTAGTAAAAAAAAAAATTAATGGAATCAAATCTGTAAATTTTTACCTTATGTCTACAATTCTACTTCCTGCATCTTTTGTCTTATTTAAGGAGTTCTTTCTCACTCAAGGATTTTAAATATTTCCTTCAGTATTTTATTCCAGTACTTTTATAACTTGGTCTTTTAAATATATTAATTTGTTTTTAAAAATTTAGGCTTTTAATCAACCTGAGATTTGTTCAGGGTATGAAGTAGAGACCTATTTCTTCCCAGAGGATGGCCAACTAACCCAATATTTCCTTGGCCCATCCTTTCCCTGGATTTGAGGTGCCACATTAATCACACCATGAACTCCATTTTTGCAGACTTATTACTTGATGCTCCATTTTACTTTATTAATTTGTCTGTTTCTAAAGCAAAGTCATGCTGTTTTTAAATACTGTAGGGCTAATTCTCTCTCATTTTTCTCTCTTTTCAAAAAAATTTTTTTTCTGTTCTACTGATCTATCCTTTTAGAAAAGCTTAGAATCCATTTATCAAAGTGGGATTTTGATTGGGATAACATTAGAATTATGGATTAATTGAGGGAATTGGTGTCTACACACTGAATCTGTCTTCTAACAGTGGTCCATGATCATGATCTTCTTTTATGTTTTTTCACTAATGTTTCATAATTTTCTTTCTACTCTTGTACCTCCACTAATTTCTAGATTTAAATTTTTGTTGTTATTTATATAATTTTAATTAACTATTACTGTTAATAGGAAACCTATTGATTTTTTAGTATTTACTTTGATCTTGCTAATTATTCTCCTTTATTGGTTACAATGGTTTGTTAATTGATTCTCTAGTTGTCCATATTTTATTTTTTATAATATTCATATTTCAGTTCTTTCTTGACTCCTTTCTTGCAATATCTAAAAAATTCATTACAGCATTATTGATAGCAGGGAAGTTTGTTTTAGTGTTAATTTTAATGGAGATTGTTACAATACTTCACCACTAAGAAGGATGTTATGTGTTTCTAGCAGAAACTCCTTAGCAAATCAGGGTGCAAATGGTTTCCAAGTGTCTTTTCACCATTTATCAAAAGATCATACATTTATCTTCCTGGAATTCTTTTTGCTTTTTCCTTCTGTTTCTTCTTAATTCATATTAGTTTTTATCATATTGTTTTTCTACTTACTAAGTTAATGCTGTCATTATCATAATAGCAACATTTTCTAATGTGAATCGCTCTAGTTTTCACAGCATTGATGCAACTTAATTATGTCCATTAAAAATGAAAGGATAATTAAATTATAATACCTATTTAAATATTATATTCTAAATGCTTGTGTTGTCATAAAGCTCACATATTTAAGCCTAACCCTCAATGTGATGGTGTCAGAAGTGGGGACTTTTAGAATGTGATGATGTCATGAATTTAGAGCCCTCATGAATGGGATTTGTGCCCTTATAAAAGGTGATTCCAAGAGTTCCCTTACTCCTTTACCATGGGAGGATGTGGTGTGGTGGTGCTAAGAATCAGCAAGAAAGCCCTCACCAGACATGAAATCTGCCTACCCTGGACTTCCCAGGCTCCAGAGCTGTGAGTGATAAATTTCTATTGGGTATAAATCACTCCATCTATAGTACTTTGTTAGAGCAGCCTGAATACACTAGAACACAATGAAATACTTCCTGGCATTAGAAAGGAAATGAACTGAACTGATACATGTAACCATGGGGATGAATCTTTAAAATGTGCTGCATGCACAAACCTGTAATCCCAGTGGCTTCAGAGACTGAGACAGGAGGATCCCAAGTTCAAAGCCAGCTTCAGCAACTTAGTGTGGCTCTAAACAACTTAGTGAGACCCTGTCTCAAAAATTTAAAAAGTAGGGGACTGGGGATGTGACTCAGTGGTTAAGTGCCCTGGGTTCAATCCCTAGTACCAAAAAACTTAAAATAATTATAATTTAAAAATACATATATATGTTGCATCAAAGAATTGGAACACAAAAATACATGTTATATGATTTGCATTTACATAAAATTCTAAAATAGAAAAAATAATCTAAAGTGACTTTTTTAAAAAAAAAAAATCAGGACTGGAGGTGTGACATGGTGGTAGAGCATTTGCTTATCATGCACAAGACCCTGGGTTCCATCCCCAGCACCAAAAATTAAAGCAAGCAAAAACAACGACAACAACAAAAACCTCAGCAGACGTCTGGGGTGACAGAATTGTTCTTCATGTCATTTGGGGTATATTTACACTTGTCAAATTTCATTGAGTTAGAGTTAGAATAGGTAGAGTTAGAATAGGTAGAGTTCATTGAGTTAGAGTTAGAATAGGTAGAGTTAGAATAGGTGGCTATATGTAAACTAAGACTCAAAATTGATTAATTAAAAAAAAAATTATCCTGTTGCCCAAGTCTGACAGCCAGAGCTGTGCTATTTTATTATAGGGTGGCCAGTACGTCACCAGGTACTTTTGCCTGCTCAGAGGGATAAGCCTCTGAAGAACTTAAAGTCTGAAATAATTAGTAAACAACAAAAGACAGAGTCAGAATTATAGTTTTAAGGAATGGAGCACCTGATATAGGTTCAGCTCACACAGGAGCTGGAGCTGGACAATTAGAAAATGGCTCCCTTGTTTGTTTAAAGGAGGAAATAGGGATAAGGTTTCAGGGGTGGAGTCTTGCTTCATGATGTCTTACAATCAGTGGGTTGATTGGCATCTTGGCAGGTCACACCCATCTCTAAGAGGCTGTGTGGCCATAGCAGGTCACCCCATCCCCGGTGCAGTGCGGGACCTGGGGCAGAGCTGAATAGGGCTTACATGTGTCTGGGCGGTCTTGGCCAGGGGAAATTTCCACTGGAAGTTTCCAGACAGCAGATTCTCCTATTCACTGGCTGTGATGACAATTTTGGGTTCACACATAGCCCATGAATGGCTCTCAACACTATTGTCTGAACTACTGAAATATACATTTCCTTGGCCAAAGTCCCCAGTGACCTTCATGTTACAAATCCAGAAGGACAGCTGTAAGTCAGCTTCCTGTAGAATCTGATGTTCACCAGGGTGCCCCAGCCAGCAGGGCAACAACGGGGACACGCGGGAACCGCCTAAGAGAATGAAACAAACAAGGGGCGCGAAAGAACGGAGGTAAGACAGGATTCTGATCAAACCTCCAAATTTTATTAAAGAACAGGAGTATATATGCATGCTCAGGAGGGGAGGGGAGGGGAAGAAGCTGTCGCAGGATGATTGGTCAGTGCGAACAGGTGGTATAGAAAGGGGGAGGTTCATTGCTTTGGCGCGCGCGGGTAACTTTGGCGCTCCTGCTTAACCAGCAAGTGGAGCCGAGCAGGAGATGACTCAGGGCTTTTTGCTCCCAACATCTCCTCCCTCTTTTTTTTTTTTTTAAATGAGGGTGGGCCTTAACCGACTGGGGGAGTAGTGACCTGGTTCCTCCCGTGGGTTTCCCAGGCCCGCTAGACGTGGCTCTTGGTATCTTTTGGGGAGGAGAGGCAGAGCCAATTGGATATGTGTAGATACCAACCTCTATGCAAGCCAGGTATACTCACAGGGAAATCCGGAGGGGGTCAAGAAATTTTTATGACTCCCCCTGGGAAAAAGGAGGTCAGAAATTTCAATAAACCTTCCCTTGCAGTGTTTTCGTTCTGCACCCAGATCGGTACCCATACCTATCTTCTCCGTGGGAAGTAGGTAAGCATTCCTCCGGTTATCATGCTATCCCCATAGGGAGAGAGCACTGACGGGTTGGGTAGTCCAGCCCTTGATCCATCATATCCAGGCGATGGTAGTGCACCTGAATGGGCTTAGCCAAAACAGAGTCAACTCGTTGTTTTACAAAACTTGTGAGTTTTTTGAGGGCCCATGGCCCAAAGGACAGGATTAGGAGGAGACCAAGGAGGGGTCCAATGAGGGGTAGGAGGTATGGGAGGATTCCGTTGAGCCTGCTCCAGAGGGGGTTCTCGAACAATTGTCTCCGTCTTTGTACCAGATCTTCTTGGAGTCTTTTTATCTTATCTCGAACGATTCCCGATTTGTTGGCATAGAAGCAGCAGCGTTCCTGTAGAGCCAAGCAGAAACCTCCCTGCTCTGCAGTAAGGAGATCTAAACCTCTACGGTTTTGTAGGACTACTTCAGCCAAGGAATCAATCTGATCTTGTATGTCATTGATGGTTCCGGAAAGGGCCTGAACATCATTTATCAACTGGAGAGATAACTTATTATAGGAATGAACAGCTACACCTAGGCCAGCAGATCCTGTGGCTGCGGCACCAGTA
>PVHX01016226.1:0-43927 GCA_004024805.1 Geosciurus inauris
GGCGACTTTGGCCGGTACGGCCAGGATTGGGCCAGCAGACCCGGCAGGCCGCGGGGTCCGGGGCCCGACAGGTCGTCGCCTCCATCAGGTCATCCAGCCAGGGTGGTAGGCTCACCGGTCCTTCGCAGCCAGGGTCAGCCAATGGGCAGTCGCAGCAGGAGCTCCGGGGGTCTGCATGGCCAAGGCCGCGGCCTGTCCCCGGGCCCCCCAGTTTACCCGCCGGCCTAGGGCCGGAGGGCCCCAGAGGGCCCGGGAGAGAAGACCCTACTACCTCTCTCACCACGCTCTCTGCCGGAACTCTGGGGGTAATTACTTTTAAATGGGATCATACTATGCAGATTCTTTTATAAGTGCCTTTTAACCTACCATATCATGACAATCCCTTTACAGAAATAAGTGCTATTATATAAAATCTTTAATAATTCACGTAGCATTCCACTCAGTGGCTACATTATGATTTATTGAACCAAACCCCAAAGTTAAATATCTCTTGTTTCCAACTATTTGCCCCTGTGAAGAGTCCTGGTTGAATGAATACCTCTGTGTGCACACCTTTGCCTACAGCCTGGGTTAATTGTTCCTTAAGATAAACTGCTAGAAAGACAGCTTGCTGGGTAGGTGTGTGTCTAGCTTTCTTGCCCCAGTATTTTTCTTTATGTGTCTGGGAACATGCATATACATCCTGTCATATTTTTGCAAAAAATGCTGTTCCATGTCTTGCTATTTTAAAATTACAGTTTTTATTATTATTATTATTATTATTATTTGCTAATATGCCTGTTCCAGTCATTTGAAACCTGTATTAGGTTCCTGTGGCTGCTGTAACAAATTAATTACTCGATTGTTGAAAACCACAGAAATTTGTTTCACATGGTTCCAGAGTGCAGGATATATATTTTTAAATGTATTAAAAAGTCTGAGCTGGAGCCAGGCGTGGTGGCTCAAGCCTGTAATCCCAGCACTTAGGGAGGCTGAGACAGGAGAATCACGAGTTCAAAGCCAGCCTCAGCAACAGCGAGGCGCTAAGCAACTCAGTGAGACCCTGTCTCTACATAAAACACAAAATAGGGCTGGGGATGTGGCTCAGTGGTCAAGTGCCCCTGAGTTCAATCCCTGGTACCAAAAATAAAAAAATAAAAAGTCTGAAATCAATAGCCCTGGGCTGAGATCAGGGTGCCTGCAGGGCCCACACTTCGTCTGGAAGCTCTGAGGTGAACCCAGTCCTTGCCTCTTCCCGCTTCTGGTGGCTGCCGGAACCCCATGGCCCAGGGCCACGTCACTCCAATCTCTGCCTCATGATCACTTTGACCTCCACTCTTCCGTCTGTGTCAAATGTCCCTCCACTCCTTTCTATAAGGACATTTGTCATTGCATTAGGAGCCCATTCAGCTAATTCGGGACAATCTCCCATCCCAACATCCTTAACTTTATCATATCTGTGAAATATTTTTCCCTATAAGGTAAATTCACAGGTTCCAGGAATTAGGGAGGGCTATCTTTATTGTTTTTTTTTTTTTTTTTTTTTTGGTACCGGGGATTGAACTCAGGGGCACTCGACCACCGAGCCACATCCCCAGCCCTGTTTTGTGTTTTATGTAGAGACAGGGTCTCACTGAGTTGCTTAGCGCCTTGCCGTTGCTGAGGCTGGCTTTGAACTCGCGATTCTCCTGTCTCAGCCTCCCTAAGTGCTGGGATTACAAGCGTGAGCCACCGCGCCCGGCTGGCTATCTTTATTGTTAAGAGTCATTATTCAGCCTGCCACAGTGTCACTGAAGGAGAAAAGTGTGTGTAGTTTTCCCTGAGTCGCCACAGGGGATCGGTCCCAGGGCCCTGCGGAAACTAAAATCCTCAGTGTAGAATTTGCTTGTCGGCCGGGCACGTCATCCCGCAGACTTTGTTATGTGATATACACAGCGCAAGGTGCACGCTATGTCAGTGATAGCTCTGCTCTGCAATTTAAGGGACAACGGCAAGGGGAAAGAAGTCGACATATATTCAGTACAGGTGCCAGAGCCGTAGGCCTATCTGCATAGTGTGGGTCTGTAAGAAGGAAATGTTTAAAAATATATGACTTTTTTTCCTCTGAGATTGGCCGAATCTGCAGATGCAGACGGCATGGATGAGGCAGGCATCTCCAATGCGACTATTTCTCTAAAGCAGACAATGACCTCGGAGCCCCAGACTCTGTTACGTGTGTGTAATTCTGTAGAGGACCGTTGGGAAGGTCAGACACTTGGTTCACTTGGTCGTGAACTGGGGCAGAGACATGGGAGCTAAGTCACCCCTGAGGCCCACGGGACTGCCTGGCTCCTCTGCATTCGGGAACAGGCACAGAGAGGCGGTCATGCTTTCTCTCTCTCCATTTTTTTTTAGGGGGGCGATGGGTACCAGGGGTTGAACTCAGAGGAACTCAACCACCAAGCCACATCCCCAGCCCTATTTTTTAAAAAAAATTTTTTTTTAGTTGTGGATGAACACAATACTATTTATTTATTTATTTATCTATCAATTTATTTATTTTTATGTGGTGCTGAGGATTGAACCCAGTGCCTCACATGTGCCAGCAAGTGCTCTACCACTGAGCCACAGTCCCAGCCCCCCAGCCCTATTTTGTATTTTACTTAGAAACAGGGTCTCACTGAGTTACTTAGTGCCTCGCCTTTGCTGAGGCTGGCTTTGAACTCATGATCCTCTTGCCTCAGCCTCCCCAAGTGCTGGGATTACAGGTGTGTGCCACCGCGCCTGGCCCGCTGTGCCTTTTCTAAAGAGGAGAGTCATTGAACCCATGAGGGGGAGCCACTGAACCTCTGAGCTTCAGCATCCCCCGTGGTGGGTGTGAGGATGAAAGGAGATGGTACCTGGGAAGAGCTACGCACCGCGCCTGGCCCACAGGCCTCTGCCTCCTCCTAGGTGCTTATTGCCACCCTCCCCGGGCTGGCAGGAAACTGCTGCCCACCATCACTATGCACCCCAGCCAGGCTTTGGTGCTCCAAGGCTGGCAGCAGAGGGGACAGCCTGTCCTTGGAAGGTGAGCTCCTGAGCAGTGCCCACCCTGAGCAGGGCTTCAGTAATTGCAGGTTAGAGGAAGGAAAGAGGCCAGAGAGTCCTGCTGGGCACTGCTGCCACCACCAGGCTTCACCATGGTCCCTTCATGCTGGCAGGGCAGTGGCCGTCCTGGACATGAGGATATCCAATCAGAAAGGCTTCAGTCTAACCCGGTGAGGTGGTGCATGCCTGTAATCCCAGCCGCTCGAGAGGCTGAGACAGGAGGATCACTTAGTTCAAAGCCGGCCTTAGTGAGGCCCAAAGCAACTTAGATTCTGTCTCAAAATAAAAAAAATTAAAAATTGGGCTCAGCATGTGGCTTCGTGGTTAAGCACCCCTGGGTTCATTCCCTGGTACCAAAAAAAAGGAAAGAAAAAGAAAAGATTTAGGCTTCAGCTGCCCACCCTGGAGCCTCAGAGGGGCCCACTTTCCACAAGCCCAGCAAGAACCTGGGAGACCAGCAGTATCTAAGCAGGCCTAGGGCAGAGGAGAGAGGACAGGCAGCCATGGAGCACCTAGGAGGGGACCCTACAGAGCCAAGACTGTAGAGGAACCCAGGAGGCTAGGCCAGCCCTGCTCCCAGAGCCCTGGTATCAGCATCTCAGGAGCCCAGACCATTTGGGCAAGGAGGACCCCATCTCCCAAGAGCCCAGAAGACCAGCTGGAGTTGTCCCCCAGGTCCCAACCTATAACCACAGGTCTGCTTCCCGAACCCCAGCCCTCCAGAAAGCCCCAGCCAGGGGCTACTGGCGATGCAGAGGCCTGCAGGAGGATCAGGGGCGGTGAACACAGGGCGCGCTCTGCTGTCAGGCTCACAGCAGATCCTGCCTGACCCAACGCGGGGACTGAGGAGAGCCTGCAGCTGCCTGGGAGGAGCCCGGGGCTGGCAGAAGCAGCCCCTGCCCAGCCATCTTCTGCCCCCTGGTGGCTGGTGACCAGCCAGCCCCAGGCTTCCTGCCCAGCCCAGTGGCTCTGGTTAGTGCTGGGAGAAGGCAACTCTGCACTCCCACGCGCAGAAAGCCATGTGGCAGAAAGCCGTGTGTGTGTGTGTGTGTGTGTGTGTGTGTGTGTGTGTGTGTGTTTTCACATGTGCAGATCCGCACACGTCACTATGCACAAACACCCTGCGACCTCTGCCCCCACACGCACGCAGGCACCCAAGGCTCCACACCAAAAGCACAGACAGTTCTAGAAACGTTCTCCTGGGCTCTGTGTTCACAGAGCGGTCAGTGGTTCATGCTTCCTGCCTGTCCCTTGTTCAAGAGCTACGGTCATAGTCAGGGGACTCTGACTTTGCCTGTTAAAACGACTCGCCTTTTTACTTAAATGTACTTTAAATAGAACTTGACGTGCTCACGGTAAATGAAAAAGTGCATTTATCTAACACATCTAAAAGTAACGCCCTTGGTAAAGTGCTCCTCCGCCTAGCGCTGTCTCGCACCTGGGTTGCCTGTGCTTTTGGAAAGCATGCCACCATTTCCTTGGAGCTTTGCGCCCTGTGTGGCTGCAGAGCAGGTTTGACATGTCATACGAATCCAGGTCATGGGTGAGGAAGTGGAGCCAGCGGGGTGATGTGACTTGCCCAAGCCTTACAGCCAGGACTCTCCTCCCAGGCCCCTACTGCCTTTCGTTGGGGACAGCCCTGTCCCTGTCAGGCCAACCCCAGCCAGAAGGCTATCATCAGACTTAATCACCTGGGCTCCCTACCTGTTAGCATTTGGCCTCACAGCCAGGTGGCACCTCACCATGGACTCACCCTCCCAGGGCCCCAGTCACCCTGATGACCCCAAAGGCCCACCAGGATGTCAACTCCATGGGGGCTGGGGACACCTGGCACCTAGTGAGTGCTTGGTACCAACTGTTGCTATATTGTGTAAGTGCCTGACTAGGCACTGGCCAGCCAGCGGTGCGGCACTCGTGTGTGTGAGCACACGTGCACGCAGGCGCACACGCTCACATGGGCATCCAAGAGTCCAGACCTTCGGCCAGGTCAGTGGTGCCACTCTCAGATGTCACCAAGTTGGAGACAGCTACCTGCACCCCACGCCCAGGTCCCCTCCCCACCTAAATCCCATCACTCCACCCCAGTGACGCGCTTCCCACGAGGCCGGCCTCGTCCCCCAGTTGGCTGGCTGCTCCCTGCAGTGGGACCTTGTGCTCTCCCTGGAGCTGCCCCATATGCCTTTGGCCTCAGGTGACACAGCCTGCCTGGAGCAGCTGCACCAGGAGAATGCCACATGAGGACACAGAGTGGGACACCGTGAGCTCTGGAGCCGGAACCTGCATCCGGCAGGTTCTGCCAGAGAAGCGGAAGGTGCGGGAAGCTGTGCATGTGTGTGTCGTAACTGGCTCAGAATATCATGGGGGCCGCCTGGGAAATGACAGGGGAAGGCTGAAACCTCAGGCAGCTGCCAAGGCTGCAGTCACGGGCTTAAGTGCTTCTCTTCAACAAAGTCTCAGCTTTATAACTAAGGCCTTTGAGCTAATTGGATGAGGTGCACCAGGTAATTGAAGATTATCCTCTGGACTGACAGTCAGCTGGGTGCAGGTGTTTCTCACATGTGTAGAACACCGCTGCCACAACACCCAGGGGTATTGGGACAGCTGGGCCCAGCCACAGTGCTGTGATGCTGGCCTGTAATTCCAGCAGCTCAGGAGGCTGAGGCAGGAGGATCGCGAGTTCAAAGCCAGCCTCAGCAACTTAGCAAGGCCCTGAGCACCTTAGTGAGACCCTATCCCAAAATAAAACATAAGACCAGCTGGGGATGTGGCTCAGTGGTTAAGCACTTCAGGATTCAATCCCAGGTACCCAAAAAAATACCCAACCAACAACATCCATACACATCTCCTTCAACCACTTAATCTCCAGATAAAGACAGTAACGAAGTCCTGCTCCCATCTAACAGGATCCGCCTGTCCTGCTCGCAATGGAAACACACCAGCCCTCTCCCCAGAAGAGGATGCCAAGTCCTTGGGTGATGGTCACTCTTCTCCCTAATAACCTGTAGCTTAAATACTGCAGAGTAGAGTTAACTATTATTAATACATCTTATGTTAAATGATAAGAGGATGAAAGAAATTATGTGTATATATACATGTATGTAAACATGTAAGTTTGTATGTGACATAACAAAATAAGGAAGGCAGGCTCGTGACAGCCGCATGCCTCCTTTCTGAAGCTGGCCACGTGGCTGTGGTTGGTACTCAGAACCTCCTCCTTCCGCTGCCTATTTTGTATTCTTTTTGCTCTTTAGCCAGCGTCCTGGCTAGTGGTGCCTCTGCCTGTCTGGGTGACCCAAACCTTTATTCCTGATGGCTCTCAGCCATTAGCAGTCCTGCCTGAACTGGGCTGCTAGAGTTTCCTACGATGACAACAGTGTGATCCCACTGGGAGATCCGCTGAGGGATGCTGAGGGATCTCTTGGATTCCAGACATCCGCTTCCTTATCGCCATTGCGTAGCAGCAGCAATTTCTTCTCAGTAATCACGATCAATCCACGCAGCCTATGTAGTAATCAGCCTGTCAGTCCAGAGGTCTCAGGTGGTCCAAGCCGCCCAGCCGCAGTCTTGGCTCCCAGTTCCATGGAGCCGTCATTGGGCCTTCTGATGGAAGTGGTCCTTCCTGTCATTGATTGAATTGTTTTCCTATCTGGATCCATTTTCTATTGCTCTAACTGAATACCAGAGGCTGGGTGTTTTTATCAAGAACAGAGATTTATTTAGTTCATGGTTCTGCAGGTTGTAGGGGCCAACGTCAAGTACCAACATCTGGCCAAGAGGGCCTCCTTGCTGTGTCATAACAGGGAAAAGGCATCACATGGCGAGGGTCCAGGAACCACAAGCTCCTATCTCTCTTCCCTTCATATAAAGCCACTAATCCTAACAGCCCCACCCTCATGACATCATCTAACCCTAATGACCTCCCAAAGGCCCCACCTCCAAATGCCATCAGCATATGAATTTGAGGATTTAGTTTTCAACATAGAACTTTGGGGGGATACAGTCAGACCATAGTATTCCCCAAACTCATGTCCATCCAGAACTTCATAACGTGTTCTTTTTTTTTTAAATATTTTTTTAGTTGTAGATGGACGCAGTATCTTTATTTATTTTTATGTGGTGCTCAGGATCGAACCCAGTGCCTCACGCATGCGAGGCAAGCGCTCTACCACTGAGCCACAATCCCAGCCCTCACAATGTGTTCTTATCTGGAAATTGAGATCTTTGTAGATTTAAATCCAATGACTACAAAGCTAAAACTGCCCTTCTAAGAAGCCACGTGAAGCCATAGAGGCACAGAAAGAGAGACTACGGCCAGGAGGTGATGGAGGCAGAAACTGAAGTTAAGGCAGCTACAGGCTAGAGTGCATCAAGGGTGCTGGCAGCTGCCAGAAGCTAGCAGCAGGGCACAGGGCAGATTCTCCCCAGAGACCTGAGAAGGAAATAACCTTGCCAACACCTGGATGTCAGGCTTCGAGCCTCCAGGACCGAGAGAGAATAAACTACTGTTTTAAGCTTGTGGGAGCTTTTCATGGCAGCCCTGGAAATCTAGTATCCTCCCTATAAACTGAGACCTCTAGGCCAGCAGACCAGAAGGTTGGGGAGAACAGAAGCCAACATTTTGCTGGAGGGCCACTCCAGGGCTGATCCTGGCTGTGGAAGAGACTGTGCCATATATTAGACTCTGGTTTAGAGTCTGATATGTCCTCCAAAGTCTGCTGGAGGACATTGCCCCAGGTCTGCCACTTGGCTGGCACTGTCACCGAGTCTTCAAAAGGTCATTCTGCTGCTCTATGAAGCCAACTGTGTCAGGATTAGTTTCTTTGGATTCCATAGCAAACTATCACAAAGTGAGAGGCTGGAGAAGACACAGGCTTGCTTTCTCACAGTTCTAAGAGTTGGGAGTTGAAATCGAGGTGTCATCAGGGCCATGGTCCTTCTGAGGTCTCTGGGGGAGGATCTCCTTGCCTCTTCTGCTTTCTGGTGGCTGTTGGCCGTCCTTTGCATCACTTGGCTTGTGCAGCATCAGCCCAGCCTCTGCTCTGTCTTCCCCGATTACCTTCCCTCTGTATCTGTATCCGAATTTCCCTCTTCTTTGAAGGCCATCCAGTGTGACCTCATCTCAACTTGATGATCTCTGCAAACACCCTATTGTCAAGTAGGGTCACATTCACAGGTTCCAGGGGAACATACGTTTTGATGGACACTGTTCAATCCAGTGCAGTAGGAAGAGGACAAGCCAGCAAATTCCATGCGCATGGGCTCATGGTCACACTTCATTTGCTGTGAAGTGAGTTCCTTGGTCAGAAGCGTTGTGTGGAGCATGAGGACAATGGCTGAGACATTTGGCGACGTCCACAGACAACAGGTTAACAGAAGCACTGCAGGCAGGGAAGGCCAATCCATGTCTACAGAAGCTTTATACACTGGCAAAATGAAAGTGTTGACTCTTCTACCATGGAAGAGGTCCAGTGTTAAAGCCCGCCACCAAATAGCCAGCTTAGCACCCTGGGGATGGGCTAGGTTGGGGACTCAGCATCCATCTTGGCTACTGGCAGATTGGCTGCAGCCAGGTGGGCCTTGCGGAGTGGAAATCCATGTTGCTGGGCCCACGTACCACCTCCATCCTGGCCCCCATGGCCATGTCATTCATGAACCCATTGGACAATGACAGGAGGGGCTTGGGGAAGAGGCTGACGGGTATCCACAAACAGGTCATCCTATCTGCTTGATTATTTAATTCCCCCTCTGCTGAGGTCACCCCTTAGTGAGAGTTTACATGGGACACGCATATCTTCATGTTCTTCACCTTTTCAGAAAAGTCTATCTACCTCTTTCCCAGACCACTGCCACCAATTTCTCAGTCATGTTCCTTCCAGTCCCTGACCAATTAGCCAAATTACTGGCCACAGCCCATGAGTCAGTATATGCTGTGCCTCTGGCTATTTCTCCTTCCAAGCCAAGTGGGCCACGCCCTGCTCAAAGTTCTGCCCACAGGGAAAATCCCTTCACCCATGTCCTTCAGGGATGTTACAGTTTGGATCTTACATATCCCCCAAAGGTCGTGTGCTGAAGGCTTGATCTCTAGCTGATGGTGCTATTGGGAGGAGATGGGGCCCAGTTGGAGAAAAGGTGACTGGAGGTGTGTCCTTGCAGGGTCTGTCTCACCCCAGCCCTTCTCGCTCTCTGCTTCCTTGCGGCCATGAGGTGACACTTTCCTCCATCATGACGTGTCTGCCTCACCACAGGCCTGAAAGCAAAGGATCCCTAAAACCTCTGGCACCGTAGGCCAAAATAAATCATTCCTTCCTTCCTTTAGTTGTTTTTCTCAGGGCTTTTGTCACTCAATGAGAATCAAACACAGGGAGGACTAGAAAGGGGCTATCATGCCACTGGAGTCCACTTTTAGGCAGTGCCCACATCTCATGCAGAACCAGGCCCGAGTCTTCTCTTGTCTGTCAACTAATCATGGAATTCCTGATGAGGCCCTCGGTACAGACCGGGAAAAAGAAGGGAGTATATCAGGAGTGGGGACCACGGGCATTTGGGCCACTTCTTGTGACTTGCTTGTGCCTTTAGGGCCTGGTCACATATATTCACTCCACTTCTGAGGACAGGGCTGCTACGCATGTCCAACTTCATGGCCTGATGGCTCCCACAACACCTGAGTTCAAGAAAGACAGCTCTGATCATAGTAACTTGGTGGTTCATGGTGAAGAGTTCAGTTTCTACTAAGGCATAGTGAGTTACTTTTCTCAAAATGAGAAAAATGAATCAAGCGGTCACTGCCACAGGTCTCTTCAAGTTGGATTATTGGGATTACTGTCTCCACTCTACATTCCAATAGTGATCTGTAGAGGATGGTGGGCTTTGCTCCAAACCCCTGCTCTGCTTCACTTAGGGGGCCAGCCGGAGGCTCCAGACAGCACCCTTACCTGCCTCTGCCACTTCAAGCACCATCACATCTGCTGCTGGTGGGCCAGGGATTTTCTGGAGCTCCTAGAATTAGTGCCAATTTAAAGCCTGTGCCCAGTAATTCCCCCAAATCACAATTGTTTCCTTTTCCCCAGTGAGGATTTGCCCTGGTAAAAACCTGCAGGTTCCTTTGGTGGGGATGCTGAAAGAGGAACAGGACCAGGTACCACCTCCACCCCCACCCCCAGGGCCATAAAATTCTGGCAGTGTAGCAGGGTCCTTCCTCAAGGGGATCAGATCTCCCTCACTTGAGGGGTTCTGGCTCTGAACTGATTCAAGCCTGGGAATTGGTTGAGGGGCTGACTGGTTTTATGATTTGGGTTCAACTTTTTTCACTTGACCTAGAATTTTCTGCTATATGGATAAAGAATTAGTAGACTGGCTATCTCTCCCTTTCCTAGGGACACTATATGAATCAGCCAGCCACTGCCACAGGTCTCTGCAAGTTGAATTATTTGGGTTACTGTCTCCACTCTACTGTTCAATAGGACAATCACACCTACCTGGTCTTTGGTTACCCAGTGCTGCCATCTGGTCCCTGGCCCCCAGTCATTCCCACTGTATTTAGATATACCAGTTCAGTGACAGAAATTCCCATGGTGACTTTTGACCTACAAAAAAATGACGAGCTCTTCAGCAACACTAGGGCTCCCTCACAGTTGTGGTGGAAGTTGTCCCAGGTCGATAAGCAGGCAATACTTGGTATGTCCCCTTTAACGTTCCAATCTCCATCTTTGGGGCCCTTGCTTTATTGTACCAAGGTAGTTCTGGAATTTCAGCTTCATTTAGTGGAGGCTACCTTTTAGTCCTGGGGTCAGCAAATCAGGCTGTTAGAGCCCTTCTTAACCCCTCGTGACAAAAACATTGAATCCAGGATCTCTGCTTAGTGAGTCCTTAATAAATTCCACCTGAGCCAACTTTAGGTTCCGTCTACCATTAGCCCACATCCTTATTATCCTTATTATTCCCTGCAAGTTTGGGAATTCGACTTGCTTTGTAATTCAGTCACGTCCAAGATAAGACTTTGGGCTTAATTTTCAGAAATCTCAATGCTGCAGCTACATAGAACATAGGGTTTCTTTCAGGGCAGACATAGGAGCACTCAGGTTACTTATGCAGACTCAAGCTGGTAATCTGAAGCCCTGGGCTCATTCTTTTCTCAATTGAAAGACTTTAAAAGCAAAACTTAGGATTCCTAGAGGAAGAAATCAGGCCTGCGGACTGCATCGTGAGCTCCTGCCCACTTGCCCCATGATTTCAGACTTGCCTACCTCGCCCCCACAATCATGCAAGTCCATTCTGCAATCAATAGAAGACAGAAGTCTAGTAATTCCACCTCACCCCTAGGTTCCAGGTACCCATAGCCAATCATGGTCCAAAGATGATACATGGGAAATTCTAAAAATAAAAATTGCATATGCATCTGAGTAGCATGATGCAATCTTACATCATCTCAGTGGGATGTGCATTATCCTTGTGTCTAACATCTCCACTCCGTACACACTACTTTCCCATTAGTCACCTAGTGGCTATTTTGGTTCAGATTGCTTTGGTACTACTGGGCAACTTTGTGTGTATGTGTGGTACTGGGGATTGAGCCAGGGTCTAGCACAAGCACTCTACCACTTAACTATAGCCTCAGTCCTTTTTATTTTGAGACAGTCTGTTGCTGAGGCTGGCCTTGAACTTCTGATACTCCTGCCTCAGCCTCTCCAGTAGCTGGCATTACAGGTGTGCACCACCATGCCCAGCCTTCTGGGTCTTAAAACATATGCCTCATGGAGTCAGGGGAACTACTGTTTTCTCTAGAACTGTGGCTGATAAGAGATTTAGTGCCAAGAGTGGTCCTAGAGGAACAGAATCTTGAGCATTCTGAATTAGTCTGGGGTTTCAAAATTGGTTCTCTAATCTGATTAGATGTAAGGGCACTGGTGACTCCATTTCCAGGAGCTGAGGACACCAGTAAGCCAGAGTATGATGTGACTATATACTTGATGACTTAGAACATTTTAGTCAAACTAGGCTGTACAGTTGGGTGGCAGTATTGATCTGGGGGCCATGAAATGTGGAGTCTAGCTCCCAGACACCACAAGAGGCATGGCCCTGCTCCTATAGACACAGGAGATAGGTTCCAGTTGCCTGGGGCATCAGGCCATTTGCCAAATCATGATTGCTTTGTCTCTGAAAAGCAACAGGCTTTTCCACCCATGAATTCATGAATTCTCAACAAGCGCCTCTTCACCCACCAAAACCTAACTCCCAAGCATGCCCCAGTCCAGGTGTTTGGCAAGATGGGCAAGTCCCCCAGCTGCCCTTTGCTCTGGCTGTGACTTTTCCCTACTGCTCAGCAAACTCTTTCCCTCATTTCACACCCACTCCCTCACCTATAAAATTCTTTAAATAAAAACTCCAGTCTCAAGCATTTTCTTCCTTCAAGCAAGTATTATCTTGTACAAGTTATCAATATAACCACTGTATTCCGATAGCTCCTATTCCCAAGGCACCCTGTGATTTGAAACTTGTTGCCACTTAACTCTACATTTCAGTTGGCATTTGCAAGCACAACATACATAAAACATCTCTGCATCCACCAGCATCTTGCTATGGGTTCTTTCAGGGGTGTCTATGTGGTACATATGATATTCCCAGTAAAGATTAAGTGATCGTGACCATACCAAAGGCCAACCGACTTTGCCCAAAAGAACCTGACTAGGCCTTTAGCATTCTGCCTGTAACATCACCCCTGTGGAAGAGCAATACTTCTGAGATTAACTAGTCACAAATTAATAAAGGATTAAAATCATAAAAGGACAGCTTACAAAAGCTACCATTTGAGATGAAACTACTACAGAATTGCCACAGTGGAAAGTACTAAAGGCCATTAACTTTAAATTATGGGAATTTAAACTTGATGGGTTCCTACATATACGCCAGTAATGTTTAAATCCAAAAATGGAGGCAGATACAGGTATAGTCTTAGTAAATTAAAACTTTCATGGTTTTACCTTATCATTCTTCATGGTACACATAGTCCTTTTACAAAATGAAGCATTTAGGCTACTTTAAAAATCAGCAACTCATGGGCTGGCATTGTGATTCAGTGGCAGAGCGCTTGCCTAGCATGTGAGGCACTGGGTTCGATTCTCAGCATCACATATAAATAAATGAATAAACTAAAGGCCCACCGATGTCTAAAAAAATGTTAAAAAAAAAAATCAGCAACTCAACTGTTGGCTATCCAACCACAATGGACACAAAGTGAACTGTGAGGATAACAGGAAGTCTCCACCACCGCCATTCATAGTAAAACTTTATTGAACAGAAAACCAACAAAGGTTCCGACCTCTGCAAAGTTCCCTGTGGTTTAAAGTAAAGCACTGCATTTTAAAAAGCAATTATACATACATCTTTCCTAGAAAAGTCCTGCTAACATGTCTAGCAATTTCATTGATTATATAAAGTAGTACACTTAGTGTAATTTAAACATTCCAACAGGAATCAAATCGTACCAGCAGAACCATTTCTGCATCTATGACTTCTATGTACAAACACACATGCAGACACACACATCTGGGAAAGTTCCTCAGGCATAAACATGCGACACCTAATGCCTTCTACTTACAATGCCTATTAAACTACATACAGAATATATTAAAGCTCTTCAGAATAAAGACATGAGAAGCCCTGGGCATTTTTTGTTCATCAAACTGTATCATGGCTTCATGTCTTACTTTCTACTTTTGCTTGAGCGCAAAAGCCTATCATCATCCTTGTGGGTTTTTAATGACTGTGTCATGTTGTGTCCAGGTGAGGAAGTCTAGCTGGAACCAGCTGATCCAGTCCAGGCCTGTCAATGCCTCTGGCTGCTAGAGCACAAGCTCCGTCAGTTTGCTATGGCTGGAGGGCCTTCCGGAAGAAGAGAGGCAAAGAAAGTCTTGAAGACAAGCCAGGCTGTGCTCATGAACGAAGGGCTGGTCTGCTGAGCATCTAGCACATCCCGGTCTGGAGGGAGGCGGTTGGGGTCTTCTGTTTCAAGATCTGCGCCTTCCTACATGTCATGAAGCACAAGAAGAAAACAATTAGGATCAGGATGAACACCAAGTAATGTTAGGAGAGAGCAAAGTAACATGGGGGTTAGGAAAGGCCAGACACCCAGGATGACATCCTTGGCTGCCTGAAGCTCTTCCAGGCTTCTAGGACACAACTGTGCTGATGACCTTTCATGGTTTTGAGTATTCCTGGCAGCATGTGTCACAGCAAATGAAGCAACCTGATCGTCAACTATTACTAAAGTAGCAATTAACCACTTCATTAAATATAGATATTCTTCTACTTTTGGCAGTACTCTGAGTTTAGAAACCAACAATGGAAACTCGTAGTTCTGAAAACAGACTACTGAGATAATTTCTCTTATTAAAGTATATCCTTTAGGATCATGCATTAATCCACCTTAAAAAATTCTATTTTCAGGAAATCTACTCTGTGAGATGTGCTTATGCCCATAATCCATTAGCAATTTCTACTGTATAACAGCTATAAACCACTGAATTTCCAAATGTGAGTCTAGAAAAACATGACTGACATACAAAAATGCCAATTTCCACATAACAAAAGTGCTAAATAGATTTTAAGGCACATTTGATGTTTTAAAAGCAGCTACCACTCTAATAAATTTGAAAAATAAAACAACAACATGAAACACTTAGCCTAACAAAATGGTAAACCAGAGCTGGAAATCTCCAGGCTGAGGACTGGAGAGCCTGATGCAGCATGCCTGACTCCAGCAAAGGCTCCATACCTGTAAGTTATTGTTGGGGTCCTGATTCACAGCTTCCTGAGGACCATCATTCGGGAAGTTCTGAATCGGCCTCTGTCTAAATGGAAACCATCCAACATGATGCCTTCAAAGGAAGCACATAAAATTGTCTACTTTAGCTAAGATCACAGTAATAATCAATACTACTCAATAATCTAAGTCTCTGCTCCTTTAATCACGATGGCACCCTGATTTGAAGGTCATGACAATGGAAAATCTGCAGAGCCATCTCACATCACACTGGCCCCTAGGCTTCATGTGGGCCTGGCAGGTCCTTGAAGCAGAGGCTGTTTTATTCATCGGCAACAAAACAGCAGCTGACACACAGAATGCACTTAATAGGTGCTTGTTTACAAACTAAACCTTCCACTTGAAACGTGAACAGATGATATACGCACACAGAAAGCTATAATTTTACATATATATGTCAAATAATTACCTATATTGGTCACTTTAATATATGATTTTTCAAAGTTTTATTTGAAAAATCCAATGAAATCCAAGTCTTGGAACACACATGACAAAATATTAACAATGTGGATACATGAGTGTCTATTATATTATTCTAAATGTTTCCTTTTTCAATTTTTAAAAGCTAAATTAAAAACCCATTTTCATCATAAAGGAAAAACTTTCAATTTCGACCACAAACACCTATCACTGTAGGCACTAATGCCATACAAGGTTGCACATGCCATGGGAAGTGTCCTGTGCATTACAGGAAATTTACAGCATCCCTTGCTCTAACTACTAGATGCCAGCAGGATCACCTCCCTATAGTTATGACAAACAAAAATGTCTCCAGACATTGCTCTATGTGCCCTGGGGATGGGGGAGGAACAAAATTATCCCCAAATGCGAACTACTGCTCTAGACCACCGCTAAAGCCAAGCATCAGGTCTGTGAAGGTCCCTGGCCCTTCAGGGCTATGCTAACAGCCAGTGCCCGACCTTAATCCTGGAAGGCAGTTGTAGCTTGATAAAGACAAATACATCCTTATTAAAAATAAATACAATTTTATTTTCCATACCATAGTATAGCTATGTTATTGTGGTCTGGAAGGTAATTTACCAAGAGAAGAATATTCTTCTTGTATTAACACATAATAAATGTGTTCTGAGCAATATACAACCAAGCTGTGAACTCCGTGAATTCCAAGTGCCATAATGGCCTACTGTTTAAACACATCTCCTTCAATAACAACAGAAACTGTTTAAAAGAGAAAATATGGATTTGAAGAGTCACAGTAAGAGTGTAATTTGCAGTAAAGACAAAGAAAGAAGAGAGAAAGCATCTGCTTACAGGTACATAACAACGGTGGCCCCCATCACCATGAGGAATCTGCTCAGGGAAGAGTAGAAGTAGAGGATACTGAGAAAAACAGAAAATGTGGCTGCTGAATAGGTCCAATCCAACCAATCTCGATTTATCTCATCATCTTCTTCCACAATAGGGCCACCTTGTGCATTCATCCGCAAATTTTGATTGGCTCCAGGATTAACAACCACTTGAGGAGCTGCGTTCTGATTGGCTGGCTGGTTTTCCGCTGGAAACTGGTTGTGAATAGGGGCTGGAGCAGGTGCAGCGACCACAGGTATCTCTTGTGCACTTGGGGATGGGACAAAAGCGCCCGATGCAGCAGTGGCAGCTAAACTAAAATAAAAATAACAGAGGCAGACACTGCTGAGAGCAAACTCCTTTGAAGACTGTGGCACTCATGAATTTATTTATTTAGGGGTCTTTGTTAAGAATTTTAAGTAGGCACACACACACTTGGTTTCTCTTCAACTTAGTGAAGAGCTTTTTTTACTGACAATTGTATCTATAAATGCCTTTCCTAAGAAAACCCACATGGTAAATATCATCTGAAATTAAATATCAAGATCACTATAAAATATGGTGCATTAGCAAATTAAAATTTTCAAAAAATTTTTAAAGATACTGCTGATTTAAAAAGCAGTAACATTCTAGGGGCTGGGCTGGGGCGCAGTGGCAGAGCGCTTGCCTCGCACGCTGAGGCGCTGGATTCCATCCTCAGCACCACATACAAATAGTAAATGAATAAAATAAAGATCCATCAACAACTAAAAAAATATTTAAAAAAAATTAAAAAAAAAACAGTAACATTCTAAATAAAGGCATTAAACTATGTATCAGATACAAGCAGCCCTGCATCAATATACAGATCAGGCAGCAGCTACTGTTCATGCTTTACTCCATCCTCAGATCACAAAGAGCAGGGCTCTGCAGGGCTGAGGGAAACACACTCATCCCTCCATTATGAACTTGATAGTATAGACGGGGTTTCCCTCAGCAACCAGGGGACCAAGGTCACACCCAGCAAGGACTCACTATTGCATGTAGTACTGCCGTGCATAGATCTGCTGGAACCAGGAGAACTGCAGCCACCCGTAGGTTGTATAGCCAGAGAAACCAGGCCCCAGGCCTTGGAATGCCTGTTGGACAGCTTCAGACCTATACACAGATGAAAACACAACACTCATCTTGAGTTGGTTATCAATAAAGAAAAATAAATTACAATCAGGAAGTCAAATCAAAGAGACAGAAGAATCAGCCCTAAGCAGTTACACAGGAGATCTGTATCGTGCACCTATGTAACACAAGCACAGCAAGTGCTGAGTGACAAGCCTTCCTATCACAGTCCACATCCCATGGGAAAATAAGAGCCCTGTCCTGGACTCGGTTCCCACCATGTCATCAACTAAGGGGAAAAAGTTCTCTTCCTCAAACATCTGGCTTTATTAAAAATTAAATATAAAAACTACCAGGAAAAGAACTGGGGAACTCAAGAGTTACAAAATGCCCACTTGCAGTTTAGCAGACTACTTTTTTTGAAAACAACTTTTTTAATAAGGTGTTCCAAGAGCTATACAATCCAAACATTAGGGCATATAATCACTTCTGGCTGTGCTCTCAAGAAGGGCTCTAATTGCCCTAAAGAAATGGCCTTTCCCCTGACACCTAGAACACAGCCCTTGGCAAAGCAGTCACCTTTTGTCTCTGTTATGATAAAAAAAAGCACAATAGCCGGGCCCGGTGGCTCAAGCCTGTAATCCCAGCACTCAGGGAGGCTGAGACAGGAGAATGACGAGTTCAAAGCCACGCAGCAAAGCAGTGCACAAGGCCTACTACAGCTGCTTCTTCTGGAACAGCATTAATCTCCCACCACGAGGGCAACCAGGTGGTCGGCGGCGTAATGGGAAGCACGCTCGAAAGGCCTGCACCCTCGATACACAAGGCTCCTGCTTTTCCATACGTTCCTACAAGGCTGTGCTGCTTTAAGAAGAACCAAATACAACAGGAGAGCTTTAAAGTGAAGACCTCTATAAAGAAATGTTTTAGATACATCTTAAAAGTTCTCTGACTATACATGTATAATCACATTTTATTCTTTTTTTTTTTTTTTTTTTAAGTACTAGAGATTGAACTCAGGGGCACTCGACCACTGAGCCACATCCCCAGCCCTATTTTGTGTTTTATGTAGAGACAGGGTCTCACTGAGTTGCTTAGCACCTCGCCATTGCTGAGGCTGGCTTTGAACTCGCGATTCTCCTGTCTCAGCCTCCCTAAGTACTGAGATTACAGGCTTGTGCCACCGCACCCGGCTCACGCTTTATTCATTCAGGTTGTGTAAACCTGGCTCTTCATTAACACTTACCTTGAGATGTTCTCCCACCCAGAGGGAGGAAGGTTCCGAAGAACTTCTCTTTGCCTTAAACCATCACTTGAGGAATCCCCAAGATACTGTCCCTGATTAGGACCATCGGGCTGCTCTGAGGATTCAGCAACCTAAGCACAAGATGAACACAAGAACAAAGGATCTGATGCAACTCTGTGAAATCCAGCTAAAAGAATTATCTTGTTGTGAATGGTATATGTCCCATCTGCCCCTCCGAACTTAAAAAAATTAAATAAAAGCCAATGTTATGTGAAAAATACTCTGAAATTTGTTCAACACAAGTTTTAGAGGTGAAGCAATTAAGGGCCTCTCTGAACTTGAGGACAACTTCCTCATGCTCAGAATAAAGGCTGAAGGGCTGCCCACCCTGGCCTGGGGGACACCGAATAGACATTAGACATTATTCCCTAACCCCATACAGGTCTAGCACAGGCTGATGAAGGCTAACTAAATTTACACATGTATAACACTTGGCTTTTGTTTATACATGTTGTAACAGCTTCTGTGGAACCTGAAGAGAAGCAATCTAGCTGCTTCTCCTCAGTTTGATCAAACTGCATAAAATTCATTTTTCCGTTTTCTTCTCTGGCCTATTTCTTATGCAGGCAGGCAGCTGAATCCAGCCACCAAGGATCCTGGTAGGATCCCTGAGTTAGGCTGCTGGTAACATAGATAGATAGCATACATAGATAGTAGGGCTGGGGATGTGGCTCAGTGGTAGGGCACTTGCCTAGCATGCATAAGGCCCCAGTATATATAGATAGGAAGGAAGATTTGGAGAAAAAAAAAATCCAGATTTTTTTTCCCGAGAGTAAATATAGTTTAGTTTCACTAAAATCTTCCAATGAAGAAGATTCGTTCCAATGAATGAAGTTCGTGAGAAAGCTTTCTGACAATGCTGTACATCTTATGGTATTAAACTTACTAATTCTAGAAATTAAATTTAACCACCTAGACTTATAAATACAAGCAACCTAAAGGAAAGGGAATTTCCTGTGATATTCAGATGTTTTAGGAAATTCAGTTGTGATACACATTTAGAATACATAACCATGCTAAATGTGTAGAAGATCTATACTATATATTCAAATAAATGTTGGGAAAATAAATGCTTCTGATTGTCAAACAACTCTTTAGATATTATCACATAAATAAAGACTAGCCTTTTCATATCCAAATAAATAATCGTGATAAAAATTTCCAAAGGAAATGTATTCACTTTTTTCCTCTTTATAAAACTTTTTAATGATTTCTTAGAAGAAACTTGTAATGTGCTAAATTTTAAAAAAATATATTTTTTTTTAAGAGCTTTGCTAGTTTAGGCTTCTGGGTACACAGCAGTTGTAGGTACATGACATCCTAGCAGACAGTGTAATGGGTAAGTTCACTTTTCCACAAGCACTAAAGGAACACTATACTACTACTGCAAACTCTCACTTGTGCTGATAACACAGTTGCTAATTCTTGATATGCCTGGAGAAGAAACAAAATACAACTTGGTAAAAAGGCTCTAAAAGCTCTCTTAAAAAGAATTTTACCCAACTTTCTTTATTCCTTCCTTGAGAAACTGAAGGACACAAATTGTTATAATCATGAGGAATCATACCTTTGGACTGGTTTCTGGCATTTTTGTGGGACTCTTCACGTTGCATACCAAATGCAGAACATGCCGTTTTTCCTGCTAAAAGTAATAAAGAGGTACCCTCAGGATCTGAATTCAACATGGTAAGTGCTTAAAAATATTCCAAAGTTAATGTTTAAGTGACACAAAGTACCTTTGGAAGCAAGTCCCTGAGACACTGATGATCCAACAACAGCTTCCCAGAATAAATTAACCTCTGGTCCTCTGGACGCTGATTGTGGAAAGAGAGTAACACAGGTTAGCATTGAAGCTCCACACGTTTCCAAACACAGGAGAAACTGTTTCATACAAATAATCAGAATATTTGTGTTTTTCCCAGCATCACAGGAAAACACTTTTTGAACAGCCTAATACATGAAACTTTTATCTAGAAAGTTCTTAACTTTAAACTGATCTAGAACATGCAAATAAATGTAGGGTGGGCAAATTACCTCCGGTCCACAAAAACCATGGCAACGTACTTGACCTTTTAACTCCCAGAGAAACTGCTCCCTGCCACTAAAAACACAAAGTGTTTTGGGGGCTCCTACAGCAACTAACTTCAAAAACTTATTTAGCCTCAGAGAAAACTCAGGATTCCTAAGGTCAGCCTTCATCAAAACTACCTAAGCAATGCCTCAAAATTATAGGAAGCAATTCTAAACCTAAGCTCCACAGAGGATTTCTTGACTTACAAATGCAGTTAGAGAATGTGTGGGTCCCCTGACTCTGTTAGGGGCTGGGTGGAGTGCAGTGGCAGAGGGCTTGCCTAACCCTCTCGAGGCCCAGCATGAGAAGGAGTGGGGTGGAATGAGTGGGAAGGGAGGAAGAGGAAAAAATACCCCAAGACCCTGCCAGAGCTATTATCCCTATTTTAGGAAAGTCTGAGAAACTGACTCATCTTAGGGCACCTGCTACAAAAGAGTCAAGATTCTAACTCCTACTCCCCTACATACTAGTGACTTTACAGTCATAGGGACTCCACACACTTTTATACAAATCTCACTTTTAAAGTCTAATTTTTTAAAAAAATATTTTTAGTTGTACATGGACACAAAACCTTTATTTTATTTGTTTATTTTTATGTGGGCTGAGGAACTCAGCGCCTCACATGTGCTAGGGAAGCGCTCCACTACTGAGCCCAACCCCAGACCTTAAAATCTATTTTTAGCTCATTTTAAACTTAACTTTAAAATAATGGCCTCAAATAATGTATATCAAAGTCATTACACTGGAGGTCACAACTTGTCAACCTGCTCTTGCCAGAATAACCAATTATGCAAAACATGGAATAAAGCTATTCCTGCCCAGAAACCTGAGATTATAAAGTAAGCTATTTAAAACAAAACAAAATTTGCATCTACTTATCAACATACATTAGGACTTTTGACACTTTACCTAAAACAAAAAATATTTTTTGTTTATTATTTTTTGTTTATTGTTCTCATTGACTTAATAGGTGAGTGCTAACCACATGAATTTGCAAAATACTATTGTAAATGTGGGGTCCACCACCAGAAAAGGTTTGAAAACCACAGCTGCCTGTGGATTTGAATTGTTTCCTCTCTTTTAAAGACCTGAACTGGCATTATGTCCTCATCCAGAGGGTTGATTTGAAAAAAAAAAAAAAAAAAGTTAAGCAAACAACTACTATAAAGGAATATGCTATTTTATTCTACAGAAAACAAATGATGAGTATGCTTCCACCATAATAATTTTTAAATACAGATTTGCATATCTGAAGAGACCTTTCATTTACAATCTTGGGTCTTCGGACTCAACAAACAGGAGTGATGTTGTTCACCCAAGGAAAACACTTCTCAAAACAGGGCCTTTTACAAATGATGCAACCACATTACACTGGCTGTGCCTATTTGTGTACCTATCAGCCGCACTCCCAGCAACAAGGCCACCTAGTTTCTTGGAAACACATATGGTGAAATCACAGAGTGCCAAGGTGAATTCTAAAGGACACTGGAACAGAAGCTTACTAAATAAATACGGAAACTTTATAGTAATAACTCAGAAAGAAAACTCACGTCTACAATTCTTGACAATATGAACCCAAACCAAACTGACACATGCCCTACTACAGGCTGGCCCTCTTCAGTTGAGTTTCCCCACCTTTTGCCAGCCGGATGCCCTTTCCTGTTTGACTAAGAATTACACTCTTGGGCTGCAAAGAACACTGCTGACACTTACATAATATCAGAGTACAAAGTAAATACAGGAAGGTCCAGCGCACAGACTCCATCACGTGGTGGAGAGGGAAGGAGAGAGGGCGGCGCTAAGGGAGCTCCTGACAAATGTGTCCACCAAAACAAAGCAAGGAAGTCTCTCTAATTGAAGGACCAAAGTCTTAAAACCAGACTCAAGGCAACTCCTCCTGCCTGTTCCCCTTCTAAATCACCTTTTGTTAGAAAGTGCATGGGCTCCTCCCTCCCTGCGACCAAGCCATGACTCCGGAGTCCAGCGTCAGGGAGGGGCAGCCAGGGGAAGGTGGACAGGGAGGGGAAGAGCCACGTCTTGCTTCTGGGCGTGGGACCTTAAGTACACTGTGACTGGGCGCTCACCCTGACTCTCCTCCAGTCGCTGGCCTGGGGCTGGCATCTGTTCTCCCCTCTCCCCACTGACAACACTCGTTTTCAGTATTTTTTTTTTCTTATTTTTATCCATCCGACACAAGCCTAATTAGGAGCACCTACTCGTCGCCGGTTGTTTTGGGGAAACTGACGCTAGGAGGGTGAGATGATTCACCCAAGGTCACACTGCAGTTTCCCTGCCTTAGCTAAAGCCGGTAACCACATGTGGAGAACGAGGAAGGGTCTGGGAGGTGGGGCAGGAGAGTGACAGCCTTGGGGGTTTGGGGACCTGGGGAGGCAAAGTGACAGCCCGTCAGGAAGCAGACAGCCTGTCAGGAAGGCGGGGTGATGGCGGCCAGGAACCGGGAGATGACAGTTACTGGGTAAGGAGTAGGGGCGCCTAGGGCGGCAGGGCAGGACGAGGGGTGGGACCACGGCCCTGCGAAAGTGACCAGGCGAGCACCCGGCGGCGAGGGGACAGGCTACCGGGAGCCGGAGGCAGACGTGGCATCCCTAGGGATTGCTCTCACCGGGCGCTCGGGGTAGACGCGGCTCAGATGGGCCTTGAGGTGGCCCACGCTCCAGCTTCGGTCGCCGCTCAGCTCCAAGTCGCGGTGGCGCTGGTTGGGGCTCTTCACCAGAAGCGTGACCGGCTCGGGCTCCGGCTTGGGCTCCATGTCGGCGGCGCTGTAAACTCGGCTGCGGTCCGAGATGCCAAGCAAGCGCCGTCGCCACCGCCTGAGACTCCGCAACGACGGTTCGCTTCTTCGGGGCTCGCGCCCCGGCCTCGGGCACCTTTTATAGGCGCCCCGCGCCCGGGCTCTGCGGACGGACCTCTCTGTGGCCGCTGTCCATTGGTTGAGGCAGAGGTCACTGCCCAACGTGGCCCAATCAGCGTCCGAATCCGGGCGGCCGAGGGGCGGGCCGAGCACGTAGGCGCGGGGTGATGCAACCCGCGGCCGTTGCGTCATCCTGAGTCGCGGCTGCGGCCCGGGAGCCGGGGTTCGGTGGCCATGTTTGGGTGCGCTGCAGCGCGAGCGGGGACTCGGCCCTGACGAAAGGGGGCTTCCCAGCTGGGGTGCGTAAGGCACCTGAGCGGGGACGGACCCCAGTTTAGCAGTCTCTGCAAATTGTTTCCTCACAAAGCTGCACCCCCGCCCCTTTGACCCCAGGTGCCGGGCCCACTTCTTCCCCACCACACCCCGCGACCCCGCAGTCGCTCTACCCGGGAAACCTCCTCAAAAAACTGACGTGAGCCCCGGCTAAGCCCGTGCGAGCCCTCCCCGAGGGCGCCTGATACTCCTTGGCTGTAGAAGGGCCTGGAGGAAGCAGACCCGGAGTTCCTGGGTGGAGGGGGATGAGGCACCTGCTGCCAGTTTTCCCATGGCTAAGACTTGCACGCCGCACCCTCAGGTGTGGGACAAGGCGGCCACAGCCCAGCTCACACTGGCAGATCCTCGCGAGGGGATAGGCATCAGCGCGTGCTTCCTTTAAGTTGGGGCTGAGACCAGGAGGGCAGCATTCTCAGATTGCTGAATGTGGCCACAAAGGCCTACAGAGGCATTTCCTCCCTCCCTCTGTGGGGGAAAAAAAGACTTGAAAAACAAAAGTGACATTGCCCTTGTCCCATCCTTGTCCCAGTGATCTTGGGACATTCTGTCCCAATGCTTTTTCCAGGTGTGTCAGGAGCTTGTCCAAGGCAGAAGGAGCCTGGTCTGGTTGAAGGGTGTGGGGTGGGGAGTTAGTTTGCTATGACTGCCATAATGAAGTAGCACAAACCTGGTGGCTTAATCAACAGAAATAGATCGTCTCACAGTTCGGGAAGCTGCAAGTCTGAGATCGAGTTTTGGCCGGGTTGGTTCCCTCCGAGAGCTGTGGGAGTGAATCTGTTCCCAGTTACCTCCTAGCTTCTGGTGGTTGGCTGGCAATCCGTGGCATTCCTTGGCTTGTAGTATATTATCCCTTCCTCTTCACAAGGCAGTTAGTGTGTGTGTCTTCACATCCTCTTCTGACTATCCATATCCGTCTCTGTGTCCGAAGTGTTCCCTTTTATAAGGACACGAGTCATATGGGATCAGGACCCAACCTATTGACCTCATCTTCACTTGACCATCTACAAAGACTTTTTCCAGATACCATCACATTTGCACGTACTGGAACTTAGTACTTCAACATCTATTTGGAAGACAAAACATTCCATAACTTTTGGGAGTTTGCTGGCAATTTGCCAGCAAAATATTACAGAAAACAAGGTGGTTTCTTTCTCAGCTTTCTTTATATTAAGAAGGGAAGTTGAGGGCTTTAGAGATAAATTGTCCCTCCACTTTTGTGTGATTATCTTTTGTCTGCAGCCCTGTCCCTTTCATCAAGGCTGGCTTCAAGGGTGAGGGACCTGTACACTTGGTCCAGTAAGCCCTGTGCTTGGTTTAATGCCCTGCTGTTCTCTTCTTAAAATACTTAATACTTTTTTTTTTTAACAAGAAACTCTGCATTTTCACTGAGTTCTGAAAATGATGTAGCTTTTTCATATATAAAGATGGGGAGAAATGAATGATTATGATCTGGTAGTCTTGCTACTGGTTAGAAGCTAGCCAGTGGGGCAAGACAAACAGAGGCTTTTGGGGAGGCAGCTAGGCAGGAGATAAGAGCTTCTTTGCCAAAACAAGACAGCCAATAGCATGCTTTCCTCTGCCCTGTTGTGACAAGCCTCAGGGACCCTAAGACAGTTCATTCACTTCTGCTCAGTAGTAGGAACGTCAGGGAGTGTGCTGCTGTTGTTTTTCCTAGGGAAAAGGCTATCCAGTTTGTTTCCCTCTTGAGTTATCTCCCAAAGAGATAGCTCCTTTTAGAGGACTTTGGTGACTCTGCTTGTAGCACATTTAGAAAAACATTAAATTCAAGTCAACAAGTGTGCCAGGAATAGAAAGATAAACACAGCATGACCCTGTTCTCAATGACCCTACAAATATAATGGGGCAATAACAAAAATACAGAAATAAAAGACAATCCAAGTCTCATACATACCTAAGAGATCATACCGAACCAAGTAGAGGAGGTGAGGAAGTTAGAGAAAACTCCATGAAAGAGATGAAATTTGAGCCAGGTGTGATGGCACACACTTGTAATCCCAGCCATTTGAAGACTGAGACAGGAGGATCACAAGTTCAAGATGAACCATGGCAACTTAGCCACATCCTGTCTCAAAAATAAACAAACAAGCAACAAAATATAAAAGGGTTAGCTCAGTGATGGAGCACCCCTAAGTTTCCTAAGTTCAACCCCAAGTATGTGTGGACACATACACAAACCCACACCCCTAGGTTCAACCCCTTTAATACCCAATACACAAACCCAGTTATTGCACTAATAGGAATTGACTCTGGAGAAAGAAAAACATGTCAATACAAAGAAGACTTCCATCAGAATGTTCACAGCAGCTTGTTTCATAACAATACCCAACCCTGGGGACGGTCCAAGTGTCTATCAACAGGAAGCTAGATAAAGCATAATGTTTCTGTACAATGCAATACACTCAGTAATAAAAAGGAACAAACCACAGATACATGTAACATTTTTTGAATGAACCTAAAAAACCCAGTTGAACAAAGGAATCAGACAAAATGAGCACAGTCAGCCCTTTGCATCCACAGCTTTCAGTATATATGGATTCAACCAACTTCAGATGGAAAATATTCAAAAAATGTTGCATCTGGACTGAACAGCTACAAACCATTTTTCTTGTCAATACAGTATAAAATCTATTTATATAGCATTACATTGTGTAAGGTATTATAAGTAATCCAGAGATGATTTAAAGTATACAGGAGGATATGTGTAGGTTCTATGCCAATACTATGTCATCTTACAGAAGATCTTGAGCGTCTGAAGATTTTCATATGGCGGGAGGTCCTGGAACAAATTCCCTGTGGGTACCAAGAGACAAATGAATGTATTATATCATTCCATTCATATGACACTTTAGAGCAAGCAAAAAGTATTCTTAGGTGACAGAAACAGTGGTTGACTGGGGCTGGAGATGGGATGGCAGGGATGGGCTTGGCTGAGGCATGGGGGTGGTATGCAAAGCTGGCTTATCCTGGTTCATTTCTGACTCACTGTGAGCCTCTCTGTCCAACTCTGCTTTCAGGCACATAACCCTGACAGCTTCAGATGACCATGATGGAAATATTTATAGCAGGGAGATAACAGACACTATAAATCAGAGCATCTCCCCAGGGAGCCAGTGTTAAATTTTTACCAATATGACACGGGGCATGAAGGAAATTTTGGGGGAGATGACATGTTCTCAGTCTTGGTTAGAGCTGGGGTAACACAGGCATCAGCACTTGTCAAAACTGATCAAATCATACACATAGGATTTTTGCACTTTTTATATGATGATTCAATTTAAAAATGTAATAAAGGGGGGGAAAAGGACAGAGGGTGTATACCACTCAAGCTTACCAAACAAGTTCTGATTAACCTAACTTGGTGCTAGTTCAAGGGCCAGGTTTGGGAACCACTAGTCAAGTGTGACAAGTACAGGGTTTATTTTTAGGTAGCAGTAATAATGTCAATGTCAGTGAGAGGCCAGACTGGAGAGAAGTTTTGGGACCAGCTCAGAAAGACTTTGAATGATCACCCTTGGAAGCTTGGGCCTTGCTTTTGGGCCTTGTAAGCAACAGAGGTTGGGGGATAGAAGAAGGGACAGGTCAGGATCAGTGGGGATCCAAATCATTACAGAGGGGAGAGACTTGGAGCCTGGAGGCCTGATGGGTTCATCCAAGAGGAAATGTGGATCAGCACTAAGATGGACTCAAAAAAAAGTGGGGATAAAAGACTTCCCAGAAATAAAGTAGAGGGAGGGGACCCGGTGATGGAGACTGACTTGTGAATAGAAGTCAAAGCTAGCGGGATGGAGAGCTTGGCCTGTGCCACCACACACAGCTTCAGGGACCTCCCATGGCTTCATTCATTTGATTCCCACAGGCACTTCATGGGGTGGAATGCTGTTACCATCTCCACCCTACATCTGGGGACACCCAGGCACGAGGTATTTAAGTAACTCATATAAGAGCCAGTAACTTTTTTTTTTTGAAATTGTTATTTAACTAGTACTGAGGTGTAATTTACATAATCTTGAGGGTAAGGTTTCAAAAGTTCTGGCAGGTGTGTTCCGCTGTATAACTCAGGCCTCTGTCATGCTATGGAACCGTCTCGTCCACCTAAATCTTCTCTTGGGCCCCTTCGTGGTCACCTCCCTGACCTCTGCCACTGCTGGCCTCACTGATCTGCTTCCTGCCATCTCAGTTCATCATGTATCCATGAAATCACAGAGTTCATATGCTTTTGTGGCTCTCCAAGATAGATGTTCAAGCAGATCAGGGGGACAAAGACTGAGTGGCAGGGAACATCTGTATCTTACACGGGATTTCTGAAAATGTGGAAACGAAAGCGCTGGCTGGGAACACGTGGTTAACTTGTTCCTCCCCTGTGGCAGAGCTCTTTGCTGAGACCTGATTCACAATCACATCCTGAGAAGGGGAGAGTGACGAAGGAGCCAAAGGCCTGTCTTACTTTAGTCAGGCCTTGAGGATCTGGAGGGAGCCTTTGCAAAATTAGAGCAGGTTAAATGTCATCAACCGTGCCCACTTTTATTTAAAACAAACTGGTGTCTTGGGCCCAGTTGAACTTCTGCATTTTGTTTTTGGAACTCTTGTTTTTATCTGGTTTCTAGAGATCCCCTAAATAATTTAAATGCCAAGCCAGAAACTTGCCTTTTATGGTCAATTCTGAAGTGGCCATGCATAGAGGCCATCTTCTTTAGCCCAGGAAGAGGACTTCCTGCCCTGTACTCAGGAAATCCAGCCCACAGCAACTCTCCTGCCCACATTGAGCCAGAAGCAGCTTTCTTTCCTTACCAGAAGGAGCTCTGGAGGCAAATGCTCCCTCTCAGTCATGGCCAGTTGTAGGGAAGTGTTTCAGAATATGAAGGAGGGGGAGTCGGGGACTGAGGTTCTGTGACACCTTTCAGGACCTGTGACACTTCCCTATTATTCCCTGGTTGAGCTACTTGTCTCTTAACAATGCTTCTTACATACATTTTTTTCAATCAAGGGAAATTAAAACTGAATTGGTGTTTGAAAACCTTGGCATGTATCTCAGAGGAGACCCCCCAAGGGGCGTGGCTGATCAAGATTGACAAGCCGAGCTAAGCTACAGTAGCAGAACAAAGGGACTGATAGTTGATTGCAAAGTTTAAATTTGGTCCTCACAAGGTTTTAAAATGTACCCAGTTTTCCCCAGTATGTCAAACACAGTCCTACAACATGACCCAGCAATTCTACTCCTTGATATCCACCCCAAAGATTCCAAAACAGGAGTTTAAACAAAAATTTGTGTATGAATATTCATTGCAGCATTATGTACAACAGCCCAAAGGTGGAGACAACCTAAATGTCCACCAGCTGATGAATGGTAAACACAGTGCACTCCGTCCACACGATGCAGCGTTAGCCAGCAGTGGACAGACAAAATGGACTGACACACTCAAAACATGGACGATCCTTGAGAAGTGTTTGAAGTTAAAGAGCCAGGCTGCACGCCAGATCTGCCTATGTGAAATCTCCACAATAGGCAGATCCATAGAGACAGAGAGCTGATTAGTGGTTGCCAGGAAGAGGTTTGGGGAGCGACTGATTAATGGATCCAGGATTTCCTTGTGAGGTAATAAAAATATTTGGAGCTGCATAGAGGCAGTGGTGGCACACACACTGTGATTGTACTAAATCCACCAAATTGGACACCTGAAAGTAGTTAAAATGGTGAATTTTATGTTATGTCATTTACCACAGTTGAAAAATCAAAGCCAGGCATGGTTGCACAAGTCTGTAATCCCAGAGACCTGGGAGGCTGAGGCAAGAGGATTGCAAGTTCCAGGCCAGCCTCAGCAACTTAGCAAAACCCTGAGCAACCTAGTGAGACCCTGTCTCATAATTAAAAATAAATTAATGGGCTGGGGTTGTAGCTCAGTGCTTGCCTAGCATGTATTAAGCATTGAGTTTGATCCTCAGCACCACGTAAAAATAAATAAATAAAATAAAGGTATTGTGTCCATCTACAACTTAAAAATATTAAAAAACAATTTTAAAATAAATTAATTAATTAAAAAGAACTGGGGAGGTGGCTCAATAGTATAGTGCCCGTGGGTTCAATCCCCAGTACCGAAAACAAACAAATAAACAACAAAAAACCCCAACTGTTTAGGTGGTTCTGCTCTGATGAATGTTATGTCCAAGACTTTCCTCCAGTGGACAGAGGAACCCAAATAAAATCACCATTACTGCACTCAAAAATCCTTACTGACTCCCCTAAAAAAGAGACATAGACTATAGGTAGGCGGGTCTACCTGATTAAATAATCTCTAGAAGGAAAGCTTGGCTTTGCTCTAGGTTTCTGATGTATCCAATCCAGGTTTGTGGTTCCCTGGGCTGCTTAGGTTTGACTTCAGAGCCATTAAGAGTTAGGTGGACCCTGCCCTCCTGGCCAGCACCGAGGGAAGGATCATGGCTGACCACTGGGGCCTCAGGTAACCTTAGAAGCCCATTTTCTTTTTCCTCCTATAATAGCCTCTCACCCTGTCTAGCCCTCTGCTGAGTATTCTGTTTTGTTTTGTTTTGTTTTGTTACCAGGAATTGAACTCAGGGGTGCTTAACCATTGAGCCACATCCCTAGTCGCCCACTCCATACTTTTTTTGAGACAGGGTCTTGCTAAGTTGTAAGTATTCTGATTGCAATCCAACATCACACTAAAGAGGAAAAAATTTTCATTTTGAATTTCATGTATCTTTTCCTGTGTGCAGTCTTTTCTGTACCCGGGTGGAATTTTGTTTGTGCTAGTTTCTTTCTTCCCACATCCCTCCCACTTCTAGGAAAACCCCCACTCTGGCTGGGGTGTAGCACGCGCTTAGCCCGCGTGACGCTGTGGGTTCAATCCCTAGCACCATGAAGAAACAAAAACAAAGAAAACCACCTTCCCCAAACTGATTTCAGACTAGACCTAGCAACTCTGCAAAGATGCCAGAGGCCGCAGAAATAGCTTGCAGCCATCTTCTTGTTAAAATAGTGAGATTTTTTCAATCTCTTCCACAAATTTAATTCTGCTTGCTCCATCTTCCCATTCTACACTGGACTTTTCCTCCTGTCTCTCCTCACCCATCCATCATTCTTCCAGCTCTCTCCTCTCTGACATGGTCAGGTCAGCCCTTTCCTGCCCAGGCCTCAGTCATTCTGGTCATAGAAATTAACCCCTAAGTCTAGTCCTTTCTGAAAATAATTCACAGCCCCCTCCCCTATGTGGTACCCCACTACCCCAAACAAACCTCCTCACGTTAGCCATCCCTGCCTTTCTCCAGGAAAGGATCCTCCAACAGCACCCTACTCAAGGAAGCTCCACACCCGCCCCCCTCCCCTGCTGGCGCCTCGAGACCACATACAGCTTAGCAGCCTTTTCTGAACCACAGATCTACCCAGCACCTTTGGGAACTGGCTCCCGAGCCTCCTTTCCACTCTTGCCCCTCTTCAGGACCCCAGCATCCGACTCACACTTGCTCCCACCGTGCCCAGCTCTGCTGACCTTCGCTCGTCTGTTTCCACTCCCACTGTAGAATCCATTCATTTGTCCTTCACTCATTCACTGCCCAGACATTTATTGAGCACCTACCCTGTGCCAGGTCCTAGGGCTTAAAGGTGACCCTGGTTTACTCACCAGCTCGCCAATCCAGCAGTGAAGCTGTTATTATTATTTTTGGTACTGGGGATTGAACTCAGGGGCACTCGACCACTGAGCCACACCCCCAGCCCTATTTTGTGTTTTATGTAGAGACAGGGTCTCACTGAGTTGCTTAGCGCCTCGCCGTTGCTGAGGCTGGCTTTGACCTCGCGATTCTCCTGTCTCAGCCTCCCAAAGTGCTGGGATTACAGGCTTGAGCCACTGCGCCTGGCTCAGTGAAGATATTATGAAGCCCCTGTTCTCTAAGGACCCTCTGGTGGCCCGGCCCTCCTCTGAGGCCTCCAGGCCTCCCTACCATCCACTAACTAAAAGGCTTATTCCAATTACCACCTTTGTAGAGTCAAATAGTGGACCTCCTAGAGGTTGATAGTGTTAAAAATGGTCACCTCCTCCAGAACGCCAGGCTCTGACATGCCCACACAGTGGCCACAGCGATCCTTTATTCTCCATCTCCCTTCTTCCCAAGCCCAGGGCAGGTCCTAGCCCTTCGATTCTCCTTTACTCTTGCTTTCCACTTCCAGCCCTGCCATCTGCTTGGAGCTCATGGTGGCCACTTCCACGTACTTGTGTCATCGTCCCTGAAACCTCTGTACCTTGTCCTTCCTTTCCTCTTGCTTGGCTGGCACCGTTGTTGAATACAGCACCCTCTTTCTCCACATTTACTTTCTGACCTGGTGCTCAGGAGACCCCCAGGAAGGTCACAGGACAGACGTCCTGAGGGCTTTTTAACCTGTGCCACAGACCACAGCTGGGCCCCTCCTGGTGTCTGGCAACACCTCCCCGTATCCTGACTGGCTGTTACTTCCTCCTCATTCACTCAGCCTCTTGCCTTTTCTATATTTTCTTCTGTGCATCTTAAATTTCTCCCTTCTGACCTATAAGTCCACTCTGGTCTTATTTAACTCATCCCCACCCTGTGGCTGGGACAGTTATTGATTAATAAATAAGTATTCTTATGTTCCTCCTAACTTTCCCAGCATCCTTTGCAGTTGGGTGCCTGGTCCTTGACACGCTACTTGACCAAATTATTCCCTGCCAGGTTCCCAGTGATGCCCAGAACCCCAACCTCAGCAGCTATTTGCAGATCCTCATGGGCCTGCTCCGTGCATCTCCAGCCCCTTCTCTGGCACCTTCTTATTATTTGAATTTTCCTCCTGCCTCTCAGGGCTCTTTCTAAGGCTTCTCTAATGGCTGCCTCTCTTTCCTCCTGCCCCCTAACGAGAGCCTCTCCCAAAGTCTAGCTCAGCTTTCTCCACCCTCTGTGCGTCCTCTCTTCACCTCCCCTAAGCGAATGGCTTCAGTATTCCCCACCATGAGTGTGACTCTCCAATCACTCATGGCAACTGCCTTCACAGCGCTCAGGCTGACAGTGGTGTGCCCCGAGCTCCTCCCGAGCCCCAGGACCACAGCTCTGACCACCTGGATGGCTGCACATCTGAAGTACCACGCCCAAACCCACCTACCCTCTCCCTCCCGCATTAAGCCGGTAACCCTGCCCTATATTACATGGTTTCTTTGTTCTTATAACTGGTCAGGCTCAACCTCTGGGACCCTTGTCTCCATCCATGCATATATCCAGGAAGTAAGTTCCCAGTTCTGGAAGATTCTGTTTCTTCTGCTTCTCCTCTGTATCTCTCCCTTTCTCTATTCCAGCTGCCTCTCTCAGAGGGCTGTCTCCTTGCCGGGCCTTTAGAATTCTGAAAAGCCTCCTCCCTGGGCTTCCTGCCTTTTCCCTGTCCGCTTCCCCCTCTGCTGTTCAGCCTGGGAAGCCTGGTCCCCTGTCCTTTCACCTTTGGTAGCTGGCACCTCTGGATTTCCTGGGAGCCCAGGCCTTTCCATATGACTGTCTTGGTCTTGCTCTTGCTGGCTGAAGTCTGGTCCCCTTCTGCTGAAGGCTGTCCTTATGCTGGCACTGGCTCAAGCTATTCTTGCCACCTGAAATGCTTTTCCGAGTCCCAGCTCTCATATCTTTTTCTGTTGAACCTTACCAATTTTTGAAACCTCTTTTGATTTAATTTTTTTTTTTTTTTTTAGGTAGCAGGGATTGAACCCAGGGGCGCTTAACCACTGAGCCACATCCCCAGCCCTTTTTATTTAGAAACAGGGTCTCAATAAGTTGCTTAGGGCCTCACTAAGTTGCTGAGGCTGGCTTTGAACTAGCAATCTTTCTGCCTCAGCCTCCCGAGCCGCTGAGATTACAGGCATGCGCCACTGCGTCTGGCTCTTTGAAACCTCTTTTAAAAACCATTTTCTAAATAGAGACTTTGCGAGTCCCCCTGACTGGGGGTTTGCTCCCTCTCCTGCAACCTGCCAACACTGTGTAACCTTCTTATGAGTTGGCATTGGCCTCTCTCGCCAGCCACTGTCTTTCATCCCTAAGATATTCTGCTCTGACCTCCCAGCCAGGTGGCTTTTCTCAAGTATTTTTAGACACAGCATTTCTTCTGGCTGCCTCTCAGAAAGCGGCTACTTGGGTGGTGCTCACACTTTCGGTCCCAGGATTAAAATCTCTTGAGCTGGGCTTTCCTGGGCCACATTTCTGTGAATGTTCTTGAGGTCAGCAGCATTTTTTTTTTCCTTTCCGACACCTGAGCTGTACACAGTTTCAAGTGAAACCTGGCTGCTTTGCATCTGCTTGGGGGCCTCTTAGCCAGGTGGTTCTTCTGGAATATTCCAGCTGGTCTCATTCCTTTTGAAACACCCCCCTCTTTCCCTTGACTGCAGTGGAGAGGCCAGGCAGGTGTCTGAAAGGGAATTTAGCCTAAACTGGGACTCTCCATGTGCTAATGAGGCCCACAGCTTTTTGCCCAGGGAAGTGAGACTCAACAAATCTCTGGGTGGGAAACAGGCCACAGTGTAGTCACCTTAAAGCACAAAGAAATCTGGGTAGGAAGCGAACACTAAAACCAAGGCTGAAATGCCAAGGGGAAATGGGAGCTAACTAACTGGATGGTGGGTGCCAGGGGAGGTGAGCTAGAGCCCCTGCCTCAGGGGCTGGAGTGGCTGTAGGCTAGGCAGCGCCTGGGATCTGAGGACCCATCTCTGTGGGTCAGGTTTTTCAGGTACAGCAGAAGGAAAATTCAGGGTGAACACTTCCCACCTCTAGAACTCAATAATGTGAAGCATTTTTCATCCAAAGACAGGGAGAGAGATCTCAGTGTGGACACAAGTCTCCTACCCTGCTGCTGCCCCATTGGCCAAACCATGCTCTGGAGCACTTTGGAGATCCCCTGAAGCAGAGTAGCAGGAACAGCAGTGTTGGGAGGGCACTGAAGAACGCGTGCCCCTGCCCTCCCCATGCCAATCCCCTGCTACATCCATAATTTGGGTCAACCCTGCCTGGGCCAAACCATCATCAGACAGCCCAACAGGTTGGTGACACCCCCGTCCAATTCTCTCATTTCATAGACTGAAGCCCAGAGAGGTCAAGGGATGTATCTGAGGTAACACAGCCAATTTTGGAGAGAGATAAGAACTCAAATCCAGTTCTCCTGATGGCTACACCATGGCCTTTCCACCCAACCTCTCTACCCTTGGAGACTTCCACAAAGGCTGAAGAAAACAGGCTCCCATGAGTCTGCAAATGCGTATAAGAGAAACAAGGGGGAAATAAATGGCCACCGTAAATATTCATGTAGAAATCTGGCAATGTGACCTCCAGGACCAGGAGAGAAGTTCAATTCACTCTTGAAGAAACAAGAGTTAATTTTTTCAAAACACTGAGCAGAGTTGAAAAACTGTGTTCCAAAACAAGTAAGATCTGTGGACTGAGCAAACATATTTTTATTCATTTCATTGTCCTGGGCCTCACTGTTAAAAAATTTTATTTTTTTAAACAGAGTTATTCTCATTACTAAAAATTTACTGTTTCCAACATAGTGAGAGTTTTTTTAAATGCCCAAAGCCAAAATATTCTCTGTCCTTGGACCAGGGACTCCCTGAGGTCTGAAGAGAGGGCCCCCATTGGCCAGGGAACTGTTTTCCCTGTGGTCAGACAGCAGGCTTCCCTGACAGAGGCTTGGCCTTACCCGGAGCCAGGGCTGGGCCAGGGGCCCGCTGCGAGCTCAAAGGTCCCCAGGGAGCTCAGCCAGTCCTTTGCCTAGCTTGGCAAGGCAGAGGCAGTTCAAGAACAGCGGGGCCTTGGCCACTGCCAGGGAGCCCCAAGCCTTCAGGCTTTGCAGTGGGGGAATCTGAGAAATGTTTATAGGGTTTTGGGCTGTAACCCCAAAAAGGAGACAGACTTCATGACTAAGTAACCTTGGAGTGACTTTGTTCTTTTTTTTTTTTTTTTGGTGCTGGAGATTGAACTCAGGGGTACTCGACCACTGAGCCACATCCCCAGCCCTATTTTGTGTTTTATGTAGAGACAGGGTCTCACTGAGTTGCTTAGTGCCTCGCCATTGCTGAGGCTGGCTTTGAACTCATGATTCTTCTGTCTCAGCCTCCCTAAGTGCTGGGATTACAAGCTTGCGCCACCGTGCCCGGCTCTTGGAGTGACTTTGAAGGAGGTAAACACAACTTGAAGATGCCCCATCCCTTCAGCTACCCTGGTGGCACTGGGAGAAGGCGGCACAGCCAGTCACACGAGTGGGCAGATATGTTGAGACCTTTCATTTTGCCACCCCCACGGCTGTGTCAGCGCACCGTCCACTCTGGTCCCCTAGCTTTGTAGGTGCCAGAGTTCCAGGGGCTCCATCTGTGCCAAGCGGAGCTTCCTTCCCGGAGCCAGGTTTAAGTCCTCCACCTCCAGCCGCTTCTCTCCCACCTCTGCTCACGGCTCAGCCCGCCTGCTCCTCTGCCATCTGTTTTTGGCAGTTCCTCTCACCTGTCTGGGATTTGATTTGCCCCTTCCTTTCTGGTCCTTTGCCTCCCCACACCCCTCTCTTCCCTCCAGATGCTTCCCGCTTCTGTCCTCCCAGCTTCCTCACATCTGCAGCCCCACCAGACCCCCCAGCTGCCCCCATCCGTCCCCCTCCTCCCAGGTTCTGTGAAACCCCACTCCTTCCCTGCAGGATGAGCAGCTCAGGGGACTGCGGTGCCCAGCAGTGGCCTCTCCCCAGCCAGCAGGGCTCCCTGTGCAGGAGGTCCCGGAGGAGAGTCTAAAAATCATTTTAGTAGATGACAACCAACATTAAAAAGAGAAAAACAGAACAGAAAACACTGGAGGCCATAGCCCCTAGTATCGTTTTTGCAATTCTTCCGTTTTGGTGGATTCCGTGTGTGTTCTAAGTCTCAGTGTTAAACTACCCAGTGAGAGGGGACAGAAGAAATTTGCATGTTGTGCAGGCTCAGAGGGCCGGCCTGGCTCAGCGCTCCCAGAGCTCCTACAGTGGGCTCCCCGCTTTGCCCGTGATGGCTGGAGGCAGGAGGTTACCAAGGAGGGTGTGTGGAGACTGCCAAGATGCACACCCAGCACACTGACTCAATTTGCATACAAATGAAAGACTGAAATCTTAAATAATGATCAGAAAGATCAAAAGAAAATTTTTTAAAGAGAGAGAATCTTCCAAGGAATTTTCCATACAACTCCATCTGCTACTTCTCCAGTCCATCAAAACGAGGTTCAGAGGACACATCCGGGGAAAGTAGCATCCAGCCAGAGTTTTGGAAATCTACCATTTTCTGCAGTCAGATTGTCAGATGCTATGACTTAACATGTGACAGAACACGAGGTTTGTCCCCGGAGTGGAGTTGGTCGAGTTCCAACTTGTCCCACACACCTGCGGCTTCAGACATGGATGGCCAAACGTGCAGTTACTGGCAGTAGAAGGTGAGTACGTTTTCCTGGTTTCCTCGGATCAGGACGACAGGAGGCCTGAGGTCCTGGGACAGGGTCTCCAGCCAGGCCATGTACAGTGAGCTGGGGCACTTCCCCTTCCTTCCTATGGGCAAGGTGCTGCAGGGCAGGAAGCGGTGGCAGAAGAGGAATCACCCAGGGTCTTCCCCACACAGCCCAGCCCGCGGTTTGCTTCTGAACAGCAAATCTGTTTATCATTCCCTTCGGAGTCCCTTCTTCTCACCCACCCTGAGTAACATACCTTCAGCCATGAGGCGTTTCTAAACAAAGCCACGGCCTGCATGTCTTCTGTGAGGAATGCCCCATAATCCCCACCAAGCCCCACAACCTCACTTCCTCCCATCCTCAGCCTCACGTATAGGAAAGGTTTTCTTTCCTTCCTAAAATAAATGCCAAGTGTGTTCCTGCCTCAGGGCCTTTGCACAGGATCCACCTGGAAGGCAGTGCCCCCAGCTCTTCACCAGGCTGGTTCCTTGGACCACTCAGCTCTCTGCTTAAGTGTACCTCCTCTCCTCATCCTCTCCAAAGGAAGCCACCCATGCCTCTTCATCCTCTCACTCTATTTGATTTCGCAATCTCAAAAGCATCCATGGATATATTTATTTGTTTTCTGTCTTCCCCACTGGAATGCGTGTTGGCTGGCAGGCGGGCTGGGTCTGCCCGGCTCCCTGCCCTTCCCCCTGTGCTAGAACACGCTCTGACAGTCAGGCCGTGTGAGTTTGTTAAGTGAGAGGTCCCGCCCCATCAGCCACTCGCATCAGGCCTGGTTTGCTTTCAGCCACATGCCTGCCTATGGCCACCCAGTGTCATGTTCGTGGGATGCAGCAGAGTGTCCTTGCCCTGGCCCCACCCCATGTAAGTCCTGGGAGCGGATCCCACCACTGCCTCTGGAGGCCCCTTGTCTGAATTGTGTGATGCCATGCAAATACCAAGGCGCCCCGAATGCTGCTCAGTCACGTTTTCATGGCTATTTCAGGAGGGAATTTTCTTCCATTTCGAGAATTCCAAAAATGCTTCAGGATGGCCACCACAGCTGGTTGTGTGGCTCCTGGAGGAGACCCAGCTGGCACCACGTGTCTTCCGTGGGGCTGCCCTTGGCAGGTGTCTGTTTTCCCTAAAGTCACAGCCCTGGGGACGGGCATGCCCTGCAGCACCGACCCTCTGGCTGGGGCAGCGGCAGGCAGGTGACGCAGTGCCACACCGGGGACCAGAGCTCAGGCTCTGGCCTCAGAGAAGATGCCCGAGTCATGACTTGGCCAGTTCCCCAGCCAAGTGGCTTTGGCAAAGTGCCTGATGTCCCTGAGCCTCCGTTTTCTCCTCCCCAAAGTAAGAGCACAGGTGGGGACCTCCAGGACAAGTGCGCACAGGGTGGGGAACCACACCTGTCACAGTGGAAGCACCTCACCACGTCAGCAGCTGCTGCCCCCACTTATGATTCACCGGCAGAAGATGATCAACTGTTGGGTGGCAGAGCAGGGACGCGGCCAGGGTCTTGGGATGGTCCTAGCTGGCTGGCTTTGCTCACTACAACCCCCAAACCCAGCTGAGCAGACAGAGGGAGGCGGCTGGGAGCCCCAAAGAGCTGCTGCCTCGTACTTAGAATTCCTCATCAAAGCCTCACACGGGACAACGCCACTCTCCTTTGAAAAGGAAAGTCCCAAGGACAGGGGAAGTGGTGGGAACAAGGGCATCTCATTAAGCTACTACCATCCTCATTGGACTTTCCGGGAAAAAGACACGAGAATAGTAAAACCAAACTCTCCAGATGTAACGGACATGCCCAAAGCTGAAACCAGGCTGTCCCAGATATGTCACATTGTTTTCAGGGAACAAATTCACAAACTTCAAAGCCCATGAGGGAACCGGTCCCTGCAAGGTGAGGGACAGGGAACACCCATGAGTCCAGCGATTCCTTTCAAGCTTCAGAACGAGGTTCCCACCCCTAGGGGACCTGACCACCTGTCCAAGGGACAGATGCCTTCACCACTCCCAGGACCAGTCAATGACTCGCTTTATTCCTCTGCACAGGGTGCACTCCAGGTTACTCATCTCCAGACACAAAGCTGCTCCACGACAAAGGGGCTCTGTGTTCCAGACTGCATCTCTTGGAGCTAATCTAGATGCGGAACTGGGGACAGGCACCTAGATCCCCATCTATGAGTCCCCAGGCAAGTTGCCTAATTCTGGAGGCAGCTCCTCCTCTCTCAAATGAGACCAAAGGAGGTTGATTCAAACACAGTTTTAAAAATTAGTAAGGCCCGGTGCCTTGAGTCTCACGGAGGCTTGATTCACAAAATGCGATGTTAATTATCACTATCTCACTTTGAGGAGGAAGTCGTTACAGAAGAAAGAGGTGTCTGGCTGCAACAGGAACGAGTTGTTGGGGTAGTGAAAGGCTCTTGGGCTGTTGATGAGGCTGCTTTGTCAGCTGTGCAAGTACAGCCGAGCTCAAGGCGGGGAAGGTGGGGGGACGATAAACTGCTGATTAGTAGAAGCGGACAATCAATGGCTGCTGCCAACTGGAAACTGGCTATACAAAATTGCTACCAGCATGCTCTCCAAAGTAATATGATTTTCTAATGTCATTGAACTGAGGTCTGAGAGACTTTTTTGTTTTGGTCTTCAGAATTCCCAGGGAAGCCAGGCTCTGTGGCACATGCCTATCATTCCAGCATTTTAGGAGGCGGAGACAGGAGAATTGCAAGTTCAAGGCCAGTCTCAGAAATTTAGCAAGACCCTAAGCAGTTTAGTGAGATCCTGTTGCAAAATTTAAAAAGGGGTGGGGAGCTGCTGGGGATATGGTAAAGTTGGTCAATGGTAAAGTTCCTCTGGGTTCAATCCCCAGTACAAAAAAAAAAAATCCAATGACAACAGAATTTCTGGGGAATGCAGGGTCCTGGATCCCATTTCAGACCCTGATCTGGGGACTGAGGAATTTGCTTTTCCTACAGTTATCCAGTGGTTCTGGTGAAGTTGAACTTCGACTGCACTCTGAGAAACCCGGGCCTGCCTCCAGCTTGGAGATCAGCTTGACAACTGGGGCTGTGACGTGGGCTGGTGGGTGAATGCTGCGTGCTTCTCCAAGGCTCCTGGACACATTGCCAGTTTTACCCGCTAATCCTATAAGGATGGCGGGTGGAGGATGGGCTTTTCCTATGCAGTCTTGGGGTTGAGGGGGAAGAGGAAAAGAGAGGTTCCAGCCTAGGTCACCTCTCATGATGAAACTCCTCATTTCATAGCCCAAGAGATGGACTCATTTTCATGGTAAATAAACTTGGAATCACGGCATGTTAGCATGAAAGAGGATCTTGCAAATATTTGCATATGACTCTTCTTTTGGTCATTAGGGAAACTGAGGCTAGAGAAAAATGGGGTCACTTACCCACAGCCACACAGTGAGCATGAAATGCAAACCTGCTTCTTTGAACAGACACGGCGCCACAAAGCTGTGGTTTGCACACCCGTGTACAAGGGAGGGCACACCCAGCCGGCTCCTTGCCCAAGGAAATGTCTATCCACAGACAGGATGAAGCCCTGCCTTGCCATCTGACTCTGTCCACACCCTGGGTCTACTGTGCCCTAAGAACATTCTCTGCTAGGCCAAAGGCTTGAGATAAATTCAGTCCCTTTCCTTATCACCTTTTCCAGAGCAAAGAAATGAGGAGCACTTTCTTTGTAGAAAAATAATTATCTCCCTGAACGCCCCAGGACCTATTGTTTCAGGCAGAATCGGTTTCTTGGGGCTGCAGCCTGGGCAGTCTTACAGGCCTGAGCTCAGAAGGGTTCCCACTTGATTTAAGGCTCTGCTGTGATCACCTGGACATGCTTAAGTGACACAGGAAAGTGCTGCAAGTGAGAGTTCAGCTCAGATGATTGTACCACAAGAGATAACCGCCCTGAGATGTGACTTCAGGGAGCTCACCCTCCAGGCAAAGCATAGGCTGCCCTGCGGATCCCTGAGGATGCTGAGGCCCAGGCAAGGACAACAGTGGCTACTATCAGGCTTCTGTGCTACAAACAGCGACCTCCACACTACATAGGGCATTAAGAATTATTAAGAGTTCTCTACTCTACAGGTGCATATGAAGTGACCAGGAGGGACCAAAGTTACCAAGTCCTAACAACATGCTATGGCCTGAATATGGGTATCCCCCAAACTCACATGTTGAAATCCTTATCCCCAAGGCCAGGGCGTTAGGTATTAGGTTTTAGGAGGCAGGACCTTTGGGGGATGAGTAGGTCACGAGAATGAAGTCCTCGTGAGGGGAATCTGTGCTCTTACAAAAGAGACCCCCGGAAGCTCCCGGAATCCTTCTACCATGACACAGCATGGAGGCGCCATCTATGAACCAGAAAGCTGGCCCTGACCAGGCACTGAATTTGCTGGCACCTTGATCTTGTGCTCCAGCCTCCAGAACCCTGACAAATACATTTCTGTTGTTTATAAGCCACATGGTGTATGGTATGTTGTTGTAGCAGCCTGAATGGACTAAGATGGGATTCCTGAACACTGAGTTCCTTCTTTCCTTCTTTTTTTGTTTTAAGAGATGGGGTCTTTTACTGTCATGTGTAACTAATTAGAAAAAGAAGAGAGAGAGAGAGAGAGAGAAGCTGGGCACAGTGGCGCATGCCTGCAATCCCAGCACTTTGGGAGGCTGAGACAAGAGAATCGCGAGTTCAAAGCCAGCCTCAGCAGCGGCGAGGCGCTAAGCAACTCAGTGAGACCCTGTCTCTACATAAAACACAAAATAGGGCTGGGGATGTGGCTCAGTGGTCGAGTGCCCCTGAGTTCAATCCTCGGTACCAAAAAGAAAAGAAAAAAGAGAGAGAGAAAGATGGGGTCTTGCTATGTTGCCCAGGCTGGTCTGGGTTCAAGCCCAGGTTTAAGCAATCCTCCTGCCTCAGTCTCTCAAGCAGTTAGGACGGCAGGTGCACACCACTGCACCTGGCATATCAAGGGTGGACAGGAGCCAGGTGCAGTGGCGCAAGCCTGTAATCCCAGCACTTAGGGAGGCTGAGACAGGAGAATCGTGAGTTCAAAGCCAGCCTCAGCAATGGCGAGGCACTAAGCAACTCAGTGAGACCCTGTCTCTACATAAAACACAAAATAGGGTTGGGAATGTGGCTCAGTGGTCGAATGCCCCTGAGTTCAATCTCTAGTACCCAAAAAAAAGGGTGGACGGGACCATTGCCCAGAGCCTCGGATCCCCTCTACATGAGCACACAGTCCAAGCACAGTGTGTGGTGCTAGGTTGGGGGGCCTTCTCTCCAGAGAAAAGCAATCTTCACGGGCACTTTCTGCTCCCCATATCGTGGCTACTTTCCAAGGCAGCCCGCACTTTGCAGATTTATGGGAATATTTAAACGTGAGTGTTGAAGTATCTGCTCCAAAGTTGCATGTCCACACTCAACCTAGGATCATGTGTGTCCCCTCCTTCCCACCATCACAAGATGTTTTAGGAAAAAAAAAAAAGATCATATTAGCCAGGTGCGGTGGTGCACACCTATGATCCCAGCAACTCAGGAGGCTGAGACAGAAGAATTGCAAGTTCAAGGCTAGTCTGCGCCATTTAGTGAGACCTTGTCTCAAAATAAAAAAGGGCCAAGGTTGTAGCTTGGTGGCAGAGCGCTCGTCTAGCACATGTGAGGCACTAAGTTCAATCCTCAACACCACATAAAAATAATTAATAAATTAATAAACAAATGGTGTCAAAAATTAATAAACAAATAGTGTAGCTCAGTGGGAGAATGCTCCTGGGTTCAATGCCCAGTACTGGGGGTGGGGGAAAGTCTATACAGCCTATGTGGGAACGTAAGAGAACTTGCTTTGAAAAGGAGGCCCGCCTCTCAGCATGTTGATCAGGGGTCATACATTTTCATTTTATTATGAGGCCTGCAAATTATGTAGTTGATCCCAAGTATGAACCAACAGGTTCTGCCACTGCCCCTGGCATATCAAGGGTGGATGGGGCCATTGCCCAGAGCCTTGGATCCCAGGTATGAACCAACAGGTTCTGCAGGCTTCTTGTCCATCCTACGGAATTCCCAGGTGGTTGCCCACAGAGAAGAAAGAAAGTCAACCCCTCTTATCTTTGAGCTGCAGGCTCAGAGTACTTGGTGGACGGTGTTTTTCCTACTGGTCTCAGATCAGGCAGAGCCACACTGAGCCTTTGTCACCTTCCAGTTGCTCAGCCCCAGCTGATACCCAGCAGGGACAGCTTGGAACTGGATGTATGTACAATAGGGACAGTGGGGGCTGGGGCAGGCCTTTGTTTCTGCCGCCCAGACTTGGCACCCACATCGGGAGGGGTTAACTGTTGGCCAAAGAGGACCAGGACACATGAGGGCCTAGATGGCTGCCAGCTGGCCATGTGCTGAGACCCCGCCCAGGCTGTGTTTAAAGGAGCTTCGAACCCTGGGATCCTGCCACTTCTGTGGCGCCCGCTTCCTGAGCCTCTCTCCCAACCCGCCTGCCCACTGGTGGGCTCCTCCCACCAGTCAGGATGCACTTACATGACAACCAGAGCCGCCTCCCCGGAGTAGTCCAGCAGGATCTCATTCAGTCTCACCTGCCGGAGGGACTGGGGGGCAGGGGGGATG